>JBBPBT010000072.1:2949376-2964002 GCA_037974875.1 Cicer bijugum | reverse complement strand
CACTCACATGTGTATGGCCATATAGATTCAATGTTAAATAGATAATAGATTAATCAAATTAATATATTAATTAAGGTAGACGTCTAGCAACACTTGTTAACATCCAAATAGTATAATATTTTCTCAGAGTTACAACTCTAGTTAACTCTAAAACATACAATTATTGTGAAACTCTAATAAACTAACATTTAAGACTTAGAAATTACTTTTTTTTTCTTTCATTCAATTCTCATGTTCAGGTTTTTCATTTTATCATACAATTCAAACTCATTTTCAGGAGTTACGGATCCCATCTTGATTAATTATTAATTACACAAGTATTTCATTGTATCTAATATCTTTTCAACTAGCACCATAAAATATTAGATATCTGAAACTAAATTTCAATAATTAATTTATTAATTACAATGATAATCTCATGTCAAATAAAATTTATTAAATTTCTTCTTGAGAGTTTTCTACTGATAGATTAAAGTAATATTCAAAATCTGAATGGAGTCATTTCAATGATCATATCAACACATATGCATCATGGAGTCATTTCAATGATCATATCAACACATATGCATCATCTATATATGTAATTTAATAAATAAGATATATTAATCTTTATCTAATAATGATCATCCCATATATATTGATCAATCCTGATTATTGATGTCATATTCACAATAATCCTACGATCAAGAACAATTTAGATGAAAATAATAAAAGACTTGTTTCTCATTCACAATCTCAATCACGATAACAAGATTATTATTTTAATGAAGGACATCAAATTACCTATTTAATAAAATAGTAAAAATGATAACGAAATTTAAAAATTTATTAAATTTAAATTGGTTACATGATTGATTAGGTATTGGGCATAACTAATTATTCCCAACACGAAAATCATTAGCAATTAAACCAAATCAAGAGTTATCAGTTGTAAGTCCATGAATAGCTCAAATGACATTAAAAGAGTCTCCTTCCACGTTGACGCGACAAAATCTCAAATCAAGAGAATAATGAAAAAAATAATGCATCCTCAAAGCTTTCTCTATATATGAGAGTCTATAATGATTTGAAATCTACAATAACTTGCAAGGCATTTTGGACCACCTCCTTCAATTCAAAACGTTTTCCTTCAAAACATGATTTATTTCGAGAGTATCAAATACTATAGAAGATGAAAAAAAATTAGTTCAATGATATCAATTGATAATTTAGAAACAATATTAGTAACCCAAGAAATGGAGGATAAAGATGAATTGTTAAACCTGATTCCCAAAGGGGAATGAAACCAAACATGCATTTGGAACACAACGGATCAATCAAGATATGTATCTTTAGGGGGTTATTTTTAACAAATATCGAGTTATGCAAGGTCATCCACACCCATACGTACATGTTTGAGAATAGTTTAGAGGTTCAAAAGTATTTTTCCTAACCTTTGAAATAGGAAAACTTGACGAGTGTTGATTAGAGTATGATCTTTGCCACCTTCTGATAGAATGATAAGCACTCTTAGATTAGAAAATGCCATTAGTATGAAGGCCATACGCTAAATGTTTTGATCATGTTGACAAAAGGCCTAAAGAGGTAGTTGTTA
This sequence comes from Cicer bijugum, assembly GCA_037974875.1. Lineage (NCBI taxonomy): Eukaryota > Viridiplantae > Streptophyta > Magnoliopsida > Fabales > Fabaceae > Cicer > Cicer bijugum. The sequence continues at coordinate 2,962,408 of JBBPBT010000072.1, read as the reverse complement.
GATTTGAGAAGCCTCAAAGGGGAGGAAGTTGGTATACAACAACTGAGAGTCCAAAGTGCTAAGGTCCTACAGTACTAATTGAGAAATGTAAGATAAATCAAAACTAAAGGGTTTAGGGGATCATACCTTGCATCCATTTTGGAGCGGCAACCAATTATTCTCCCACATATTAATTGAGTGACATGTAGCAACTCTCCAAATGAAGCCCTTATTAAGAACTCAAAGAGCTTTATGGAAACTATGCCAAGAAAAGCTAGGGTGATACCCTAAGAGAGCCTTCAAAATGGTTCCCTGCAGAAAACAGTTTACTTTAAGGACTCTACTCGACAGAACTTGTGGTTGGAGAGAATACTCCATCTTTGTTTGGCTACAAGGGAAATATTGAATGCCTTAAAGATACGAAAACCAACACCCCCTCACTTTTGGGTTTGAATTACATATTCCAATTAATGAAGTGAGTTTTCTTATTCTTTCTTTAATAGAATCCCCATCAAAATTGTTTAATTATGGATTCAATATGATCATACAAACCCATAGGTAAGAAGAAACAACTCATGATGCACGTGGGAATAGATTGGACAACAAATTTTATGATCATATATTTTCCTATCGAGGACAAGAAATTCTCTTACCAACCATTCAACTTCTTCCAATCTCGCTCTGTGAAAAATTCAAAATTTTGTTGCTTGGGTCTCCTCACTTTAGAGTGAAGGCCAAGGTACTTGGATGGAGTCTCAACCTCCTTAAAAGTTTTCCATATTTGGAAATCAGTTTGTTTGTCTAAAAGAAACATTTTGGCTGAAAGAGATCTCCTGCTTGTCTAGGTTGATTGATTGGCCATAGGAATCTTGGTATACATGAAGAATATTTTTGAAACAAAAAAAATCAATAGTTGTTGTGCAAAGAAAAAATGGGAAATGGACAGAGCTCCCAAAGCAATTTTAATGCCATGAATTTCACTTTTCTTATGCGCCTTCACTTTTCTTATGCGCCTTGTAAATAAAACATGAAAAAATTCTTGCATGAGCTTGGGTTTATTCAAGACAAATATGTATTATTTTCCGATAGTCAAAGTGCTATTCATCTTGGTAAGAATTCGATGTTTCATAGCAGGTCCAAACACATTGATGTGAGGTATCTTTGAATACGTGATGTTTTGGAAGCTAAGTTGTTGGAATTGCCGAAAGTTCATACTGGCTATAATGGTACTGATATGATGACTAAAGCATTACCAAGAGGGAAGTAGGAAACTTGTTATGATATCGCCAGTTTGGTGATTATCTCCACATAGTTGTGAGGGAGAGATATGTTGGGTATTCGGCTCCATTATGATGTGGAGAAAGACCCAAATATTGTAGCTCATGTGTCTCACTTATTTAAGTGGAGATTGGTCTAATTAAGGTTACAATTGAGAGACTATTTTGATAGGAATGACAACCACCAAAAGAGAAAAGAGAAGAGTAACCCTATTCGCGATTTTATTAAATCAGTCTCATAGAAACATCGATTGCGCTTTTGTTAACCAATTGATCAGTCTGATTTTTGGACAAAAGTTTCACAATATTTAGGTATTCGTTTTCAACGTCGGATTGGCGAAAAGACGTGCGGATGGAGAGAAATCCTACTCTCACAGTAGCAGGTTTTTGAGTTTTTTCTTCTTCTTGCTTTTCACTTGTAGGCTTTAGTGCTTTCAATTTGTGATTCATTTTGAGACTTTCTTGTAACCTTATTTAATTATAGTCGATTTATTTCCTTACATTTGAAATAGGAACACTTGAGGAGTGTTGATTAGAGTATGAACTTTTCCACCTTTTGATAGAATGATAGGCACTCTTAGACTAGAAAATGTCCTTAGTATGAAGGCCATGCGCTGAATATTTTGATCATGTTGACAAAAGGCCTAAAATGGTAGTTGTTAGATTTGAGAAGCCTCAAAGGGGAGGAAGTCGGTATACAACAACTGAGAATCCAACGTGCTAAGGTCCTACAATACTAATTGAGACACGTAAGATAAATCAGAACTAAGGGGGTTAGGGGATCATACCTTGCATCCATTTTGGAGCGGCAACCAATTATCCTCCCAAATATTAATTGAGTGACCTGTAGCAACTCTCCAAAGGCAACCCTTATTAAGAACTCAAAGAGCTTCATGGATACTATGCCAAGAAAAGCTAGGGCCATACCCCAAGATAGCCTTCATAATGGTTCCTCGCAGAAAATAGTGTACTTTAGGACTCTACTGGACATGACTTGGAGTTGGAGAAAATACTCCATTCTTGTTTGGCTACAAGGGGAATATTGAATGCCTTAAAGATACGAAAACCAATACCCGCTCACTTTTAGGTTTGAATTACATATTCCAATTAATGAAATTAGTTTTTTTTTCCTTAATAGTATCCCCACCAAAGTTGTTTAATTACGGATTCAATTTGATCATACAGACCCATAGGTAAGAGGAAACAACTCATGATGCATGTGGGAATAGATTGGCCAACAAATTTTATGAGCACATCAGAGTGAAGGCCAAGGTACTTGGATGGAGTCTCAACCTCCTTAAAAGTTTTACATATTTGGAAATTAGTTTGTTTGTCTAAAAGGAACATTTTTTGGCTGAAAGACATCTCATGCTTTTCTAGGTTGATCGATTAGCCAAAGGGATGTTGGAACACATGAAAAATAATCTTGAAACAAACAACATCAACAATTGTTGTGCAAAGAAAAAATGGTTTTCACCTTTCTTATGCCACGGAGCTCCCAAAGCAATTTTATTACCATGGATTTCATCTTTCTTATGTGCCTTGTAAATAATCTTGAAACAAACAACATCAACAGTTGTTGTGCAAAGAAAAAATGGTTTTCACCTTTCTTATGCCACAGAGCTCCCAAAGCAATTTTAATACCATGGATTTCATCTTTCTTATGTGCCTTGTAAATAAAACTTGAAAAAAATATATGCACATAAGGTAAAAAGGTGAGGAGACAAGCTGTCTCCATATCTTAGTCATCTTTGACGGGTGAAACTTTGGCAAGGTCCACTATTCAAAAGGACTGAGAAGGAGACTGAAGAAACACACACATAATCAAATAAGTTAGCGAATGAGGAAAGCCCATACTTTGGATAACATCCTTTAGGAAATGTAATTCAATATGATAATAGGCTTTGAAGATATCCCATTTTAAACCAACATAACCAGTTTTATTAGAAGACAATTGGTTATGCTGATTTAAAATGGGATATCTAAGACAACCCCATTTTTAACCCTAGGATTTGATCACTACAAATTAGGAAGGGGTTTGTTTTCTTGATTTTCAAGTAACACTACAACAACACCAATTTCACATTTAAAAAAATCAATATTGAAAAAAAAATCAAGAAAAACATTTTCTCCCCCTTCATGCAATGCTCACCTATAAAGAGGAGTGGGTATGTTTTGTGCTTTCATTTCATTTACATAACAACAACAATTAGCAAATAGATAGATTGAGAATACAAAAAAAAAAAAAAATCACTCATCCATCCCCAATACTATTCATACTTGCAGCCAAGGGAGAGAAAGAGAGGTAAAGTTGCTTCTCACTTCGACTTTCCTAGCTCAAAATACTCCCCTTTGGTAGTAGAGCAATATTTCAGATATGAGGAAGATAGTTACTAAATTGTTAATGTAAAATCGAGCGAGAGCTTCGGCCGTCGAAAACGCCACTAGTATACACAACAAGGGATTAAGCCCTCAAAAATTGCTTTTCCAAATTTGGAAGGGTTCAAGGCCTCATAAATGTTTATTCATGTGACTAAATATGGAGGGTTGTGACCCTCGGCTAGTTAAAAGTGTCATACTTGGGGATTTGACCCTAGGTGATAGGGATACTTCAAAAATTCTTTATCGCGCCCTTATTTTTGCAAGAGGGATTTGATCCTATAATTTTTTTTGTGTTGCATATCTCATAACTATCGCAAAGTGATAAAACCAATATTTTTTTAGGGTTTTAGCCCTGGAAAAATAAATTCACTTATTTGCTAGTTTTGTAACCCTCGAAAATTCCAGGCAAGTTCTCAGTGAGAGCTACATGGCCTAAGCAAATTTCTTAGGACTTTTTTGCTATAAGATTGGCCTTAGCTATTTCACTAAATTCTTGATGTGATAACATGCATATGCAAAACCAATTAATTCTAGTTTGGGAGTTTTGGAATAAAACAAACTCATATCCATTGTACCTCTAAGGTAACAAAATACATGTTTGATTACGTTCCAATGTGTTTGTGTAGGTGAAAAACTATATATGTTGTGAATAGATTAAGAGAAAATGATATAATGGAACTGTATAATTAGCAAGATACATTAGGAATCCAATCGCACAAAGATATGGTACCTTAGGATCAAGTAGTTTTTCATCCTTTTCACGAGGTTGGAAAGGATCTTTATTATCATCAAGTGATCTCGCAATCATTGGAGTACACAATAGATGAAATTTATCCATATATAAACAATTTAGCACTTTTGCTATATACACGCTTCTTGATGTACAACAATTCCATTATTCAAATGCTCAATTTTTACTCCTAGACAAAACTTAGTTTTTCCTAAGTCCTTCTTCTCAAACTCCATCTTCAAGAAATCTATAGCTCTTGGAAGCTCTTCAGGATTTCGTATTATATTTATGTCATCAACATACACAACAATAATAACAAATTCATTTCTAGATGTTTTTAGAAAAATATGTGGACAAGTTAAGTCCTTTTTATATCTTTCCCCTGACAAATATCCGATGAGACCGTTGTACCACATGTGTCCAGATTGTTTTAGTCCATAAAGAGAATTATTCAATTTCATTGAGTAGTCTTCTTGATAGTTTCAACTATAAGCCTTAGGCAAATTAAACCATTTGGCGAGTTTCATGTAAATGTCACTATTCAACAAGCCATATAGATAGGCAGTAGTGACATTTATCATGTGCAAATTGAGCCCTTAATGTGCTATTAGGCTAATTAAGTATTGAAAAGTGTTTGCATCCACTACAAGTAAATATGTCTTATCAAAACCAATCCCAAATCTTTTTGAAAATCCTTGTGCAACAAGGCGAACTTTGTACCTCACAATTTCACCATTCTTATATTGTTTTCATACAAAAACCATTTTGTATCCAACTAGTTTCACACCTTCAAGTATTCATACTAATGGACCAAAAAGTTTGCTCTCATAAAGAGACCTTAATTCAACTTCAATTGCATCTTTCCATTTTGGCCAATTACCACTTTTTCTACAATCATTAATGGCCTTTGGTTCATGATCCTCGTTATCAATTATCACAAGTTCTATATTATATAAAACAACATCATCAATCTATACTTCATGTATCTTGTTCAGATTGCGTTTGTAAATTCTTCAAATTGATTATGTTCATATTTTGTTGTAGATATATGTTGATCAAATCTTCTACAAATCTTCTTCAACTCATAATCAAATCTTCTTCAAAAACTTAATTAAATCTTCATCAAATTGATTATGTTCATATTTTGCCATTGTACTGATTGCAGAATATCAGGATAATCCATGAAGTCACACGTCATATATTTATGGAATTGATTTGTCAAAAAGACTTTTAGAAAAGATTGATCTTGTACTTATTAGATGTATCTATTTGAAATAGATGGGAAACAAAAGGAACAATGATTAGAGTGTCTTGAGTTCTTTAGACAAGTAGTTGATTCATGATGTGTATTAGATGATGCACAATTGCTTTGTCTTTAGAGAGTTGAATTTTCACAGTGTTGACTTTATCAGAGCGTTAACTATATCATATGATGAAAGTTCAGAGTTAAACGATCACACACTTGATTTGATTATTAGAGATAGAAGCAGAAGAATTCTCGTCACATTTATTAGAGGTAAAAGCATAAGAATTCGTGTCATGCTTATTAGAGGCAGATGAATTCTTGTCATGCTTATCAGAGGCAGAGGCAGATTATCAAAATCCACGTTGAGTTCATCATACGCAAATGATATGTGTCATTGATTTGCTCTATCTGAAGCACTACAACACAATATTGATTTGTGTATCATACTAAGGGAAGATAGGGCAATATGTGATTAATTTTTAACTTCTAGTTATCGAAGGATAAGCTGAGAGTCATGGAGAATTAGCAACTGATATATATGATTTACTCCCACTTTTTGGATCAGTTAATGCATTTGGCAGTTGAGTTGCTAAATTTTGCAAGTGAATTATTTTTTGAACTTCCAATTCACATTGTTTGCTTCGAGGATCAAGATGAGATAATAATAATACATTCCAATTGATCTCTTTTTCTAACTACTTAATCTCTCCCTCTAACAATGGGAAATTTTTGTTGATCAAAATAACAATAAAGCAAACCATATATTTTCTTCCCTCAGTTGCTTTTGAAATCCCCTCCAATTTGTGTTAAAACTTCTTCATATTACTTATTATTGCAAACCTTATATTTGTAGTTCAAAGGCTCCAAGGTAGAAACTCTCTCCTTAATATATAGATTTTGATCATTTGTAAAGTTCACATATTTCAAGAGGTCATCTATAGAAGCATGAAAAATAGAGTCAATTTGAGATAGTTCTTCAAACATATTAACATATTAGCCTACAAACTTGTTTCCTTGCTTTAGTAATAAGAATGTTGCTACTTTTTTGTGTTGAGGATCAAGTAGAAATAACTTCACAAAAAAATTGTTCCTAAACATTACCTCACGTGATTGGTATATCATAAGTTTTCAAACGAAATTGAAGATTTTACCATCAAACTTTAGCTTCATCAAGTAGCTTGAAGATAGCAAATTGAACCTTTAGTGCATTAGTGAAATCCATAGATCCGAAAATCTTCTTCATATTTTCAATCATCTAAAACTACCTTAGGGTCAAATTAAGGCACCCTTAAACCTAATAGGTTGATTCTTAGAATTTTTCTTCTGTTTTGTAATTCACTTACATTAATACAATTGAAGCGCAGGCAATTGTAAATCTAAAGTTTACAAATGATGATAAGTTTTTGTTTGACATGATTGGTTGGGCCATCCCGAGTCTATAATGATGCAGAAAGTAATTACAAATTTATGCGGTCATCAATTGAAGAGCCCTGAGATTCTTACATCGAATAAGTTTTCATGCATATCTTGTTTTCAAAGGAAGTTGACAATTTGATCATCACCAACAAAAATTGGAAGTAAATTGACCAATTTTTTAGAACATATACATGGTGATATATATGGGTCAATACACCCACCATGTGGACCATTTCAATATTTTATTGTTTTAAATTATGCATCAACTAGATTGTTAACATCTTGCAACCAGATGTTCGCGAGATTAATTGCTCAATTTATTTGAATAAGAGTTCACTTCCTTGGTTATTTTGTCAATAGAATATATCTTGATAATGTTGCTTAGTTTTCATCGCAAGTATTGTATGTCTATTGGGATTGACAATGAACATCTTGTAGCACATGCATGTCTATACACAAAATAGCTTGCAGAATCATTTATCAAGCATATAAAGTTAGTTGCAAGACCACTTCTCATGAGATGTAAACTACCATTTTTTACTTGGGGACATAAAATTTTACATGTTGCAACATTGATTTGCATCAGACCAATAAGTTATCACAACTCATCCCCTTTACAATTGGTTTTTGGTCAAGAACCTAATGTTTCTTATCTATGAAATTTTAGATGTGTGATGTATGTTCCCATTTAACCACCACAATGTACCAAGATGGGTCCAGTTTAAAAGAAAAAGATATTTTTATTTAGCGGAAAATATTTTAGGTTAAAAGGACTAGACATAGCTTACTAGTTGGGTGGTGAATCATTATAAATATTAATTATCTTATTTCCTTTTCTTGGTCTTTAAAATCCATGTTGTTTTTCAAAGGAATTTCTAATTGTGTTTTCCAAATGGTTTTGAAAATTCATATTGTGTTTTCAAAATGGTTCTATAAATTCATATTGTATTTTTCAAAGGAGTTTCTTAAAAAAATTTAACTTTCAAAAAGGTTTTAAAACACAATTCAAATCCTTCTTCTATTTTACACTACGTTCAATTGACATCAGAGTTCGTCTCTTGACTGAGCACTTGAGGGTTTAAGAGAAAAAGTCTTTTAGAAAGAAAAAAAGCATGTCTCATCTTTATGCTTAATACTTTTTATTGTTTGATCAACATTAAAATGTTCTACGATTCATATTTTGAAACTGGAGTGAACTTTACGAATGCTTGAGATGAGAAATCCATGAATTTGTAGTCTAGGTATAGATTCAGGTCATGAAACCAATTAAATTAGTTGCAAAGGAAATAGTTTGAAAAGAGAATTCCTATACTATAAGACTTAATTCTAATCTTAAATCCACTAGGGAATTAGGGGTTGCTTTAGAATTAAAGGTTATGTCACTAAGACATTAGGGCAAGAATAACAAATCGAATTTGGTAATAATTCAATAAAGAAATTCAGTAACTATGATCAAATTAGACACCAAGGTTGGATTCGAAGTGAAACTCATCTCAGACATTTTTCTTATTATAAAGGATCAATTTTGTTATTGTTGTTAATTTTAAATATTATTTCAATCAAATTGAGAACTTTTTGTTCAATTTTAGTAAATATAATTCGATAGTAAAACGCAATCCTTGAGTTCAACATTGTGTATTATTGTTTTAATTATTACTTACAAATATTCAGTACACTTGCTGAAAAACTATCAAGTTTTTGGCACCATTGTCGGGGATTGTCATATCACTATTGAGTATAATTTATTTACTTAATAAAAATTTTTGTTCTGCAATAAATTTTTGATTTTATCACTATTGATTGAAAGAAGAAAGTCCAATATCGTGCTTCTGAACACAACGTTGATTATAAAGCATGCTTGATTGGATATCACTACAAGGTAGGTTATCCTTGCTTGATTTGGCTGTGATCTATTTATAACACCTAGACTATATGTGAAGTCAGATGGCATCACTCTTTGTAATTGGGAGGACGTTTGTGGCATATATATCATGTGATTATTTGATTCTAATATTAGAGGATGTCTTTGACAATACTTTTGCCCTGAGTCTACATTGATATGCATTCATATAGTTAAAACTGGATTTGAGAGACAAACATATAAACGATGATTGTTTTCTTTGCTCCAAATTTGATGTCTTTGATTTGCATTCATATAGTTAGGACTACATTGTTATTTTGATCCTATTGAAATTTATGTCATTATATTTCAAACAAAATATTTTGATCCTCTCTATTGAGAGTAAAAATTTTGTATTTCACAAACACTTTGTAAATTTTTAATTTGCCTTATAATGGCAGGTTCTTCGAAAGCTTGATTATAAAGCTAAAATTTTCATAACACTAGAGTTTAGTTAAATTGACAAAAATATACTCTAGTGATTGTTGGTCTCTGTCATTGTTTAGTGCATAAATACGCTTGCCCGACCATCAAGATTTTTTTTAAGTATCAACATAAGTGTTTTACTTTGATCCATTTGACAATCATACGTGAATATTGAGTGTTGTGAAAAACATAAGAAAGAGAAGATTTAAATTATATTTTTGTAGTTTTTTTTTTTTTTTTATCAAAAACTTGTCTTTTTAAAACTTGTTTTAAAAGAGTTTTTGTATGTGGTATAATTTTTAAAATGAATGTTTAAATTGGAAGTTTAAAATAAAATAAAAAATAGGGAAAGAGAAGATCATCATAAGAAATTTATATTGATTCACTATCTCCTTACAACTACGTGTAATTCATTCAACTTGAAGGATTTTCCACTAAACGTCAATTGACAAAAAATTACTGGAGTATACTTGAGCAAATTGAATATTAGACTGTATTATTCCTTAACTTCTAGCTTAATAATGTCAAACCTTTAAGTAAAACACCACTCCTAGGAAATTTATAAAGCATGTACCACATGACATGAAATAGATAACTCTTTGTAGGATGATAAATTATTTAAACTAAAATACATTGAAAGAATGAGGTTTCAACTCATTTTGTGACTCTTGAAGTATTTTGCGCTCAAGAAATTATTTTGATGATGTTGCAAGTGTTTGTGAAGAGGTGGGTTTCTTTTTTTAGAACATCTTCAAAGAATTTCTATAAGTCTCGTTCTATTCAATATTTAATATGAGTCACTTTTCTTTTTTAATGTAGATTGTATTTCAACCTTTTTTAAGATGGTATGTCTATATTTTGTGTAATCACATCTAAATGTCTAGGATTTTCTTTTCAAATCCACATACTTTGTTCTTTTCTGTTAAAGACTTTTGTCATATTATTTAAAATTAAGTTAAGAGACTGCAGCAACAATTATACATAATATTAACTATTTAAAATAAATTAGTTGTATATTATTATCATTCTTATTTCAATTCTTATTTCAGAAGATAGAAGTTAACAAAGATTTTTCCATTTATTGTAAAAATAAATGCTTTTCCACATTTCGTAAAAAAAATAAAATACTTTTTCATTTATTTTGAGTGTTTTTAAGAAGTGCTCGTATGGGATCATGTGGAGGAAATGAAAGAAATATACCATGATGCCACATTGTGCGGCTTTGGTCCCTTCTCGGTAAGGTTGTGCATGGTTGGTTTTTTAAAAAAACCAAACCATATCCATCTTAAACCAATATATGGATTTGGATTTATAACTAAATCCATTATTTGGTTTAAAACCGGTTATAAAACCAATTGTAAAATTGGTTATAGTTAAATAATCGATTTATAATTAAGCAATCGGTTTTGAAAATTTTAATTTTAAAATTGACTTTTTTTTCAAAATCGGTTAAAGTTTGATTATTTTTTAAAAGATCATTTATTCATAGTTTAAAAATCGGTTATTTAAAAAATTGATTTTTTCGATAAATTTTTTTAAAATTTGTCTCATCAAATTTTTGGAGAAAAAATTTAATTTAAAATTTTTGTGAAAAAAAAAGTTTTTTTATTTTTTTTTTTCGATAATTTTTCAAAAAAAATAAATTTTAAAATTTTTTCAAGAAATAAAATCTCAAAATTAACAAAATATTGGTAGTGGATAAAAACCGGATAAAAACTAAATCCAAATATAAAACATAAGTGGTTATCCAACTGGTTTATAAATAACCGGATTATAACCATATGTTTTTAAAATGAATTTGAATTCGATTTTGGATTTGGGCCTTATAACTGGATTTTTGGTACAACCCTACTTCTCGGTCTAATAATGACGTCATAACTTTGAAAATCGCTTTAGTCAAAGAAAAAGACTATTGAAATTAAATTAAAAGAGTTCCTTGAATGGATTTCCAAAATTACAAGGAAACATATTTCATCAACTAATATAATCTCTGTCTTGTACAAATGTTGAGAAACCGTATAATTATAATTGCGTTGTGCGAATACAAAGGGAAAGAAAAGGTCAATAATTTGCATATCAAATCCAACAATAAAAATTGGGACCATATAGATTCATGAGTAGTTGAATTGAGGAAGCTTTCACACATGCATAATAAGGCCATGCGTTTTAGATGGGGATGACCATGATGAATTTAATTCAGTTACAATGACAGGGCTTTCATGATCCTGAGCAATTTTGCTCGGTTGGTGCAGTTGCTATATTTTCTCCTTAACTTACCCCACCACATTTTTTCTTTTTTAAATAAAAAATAGTTAGATTTTAAAGCTCCATAAAGTTAACCAAACCCTCAAATTAAGTTCAAAGAGTGTTCATAAATAAAAATTGGGATGAGTTAGATTTTAGGTTGTCGATAAATAAAGTTATAACACTATTGCTAAAGTTGAGATGACTTAGATACTGATAAGTGTGGACTAATTTTTTATTAGCTGAACCAACTTTAATCTATTACTTGTTTTTTTTATTTGGTAAAAGAGAGGGCAAAACCCATCAAAAAAGAAAAATATGAAATTAGTTGGACACTATTATGCATGCAAACTCCAAAAATATCGTCAAAATAATTTTATGAAAATCATGCAAAAAAAAATTTCATAATAAAGTAAGCAGAAGAATCCAATGAAAAACTAAAGGTAACAAATCAATCTACGCATATATTGTCTTCTCTTCAAATATGACAAACTTATACATAGCAATCATGATAGAAAAGTTTACGAGTGTGTTTTATCAAAACGTGGGCATTTCCACTAAATTTGCACTTATTTATAATCATAAAAATTAAGATTTTAATGTCTCTTTCTACATTAGATGTGATATTTGTTCCATCCAACCGAGTTCCAACGCAAAGTACATTAGCATAATGTTGTATCTTGTATGTAGTATATATTGTTCCACGTGTCAGAAAAAACCTAGGTCTTGTTTGGGGGAAGCACAACCACATTTTGAGCTTGGTTTCTTCAGTTCCCATCTATCTATTCGTCTTACACACTCCTTGTCTTCTTGTGAACTCTTGTATATTTTGTCGGCTAGCTAGTGGGTTCAAACTATACTGGATCACTCTCAGATTGTCAAATAAATAATGTGTAGTATATGCTAACAAATTTTGTAGCTCACCACAACAAAAATCTGAATTTAAATTAAAGATTTAAATATTTTATTAATTTATTAACTTGTTTTAAAAGTTAGTTTGCTTCCATAATTCTGAAATTAATTAAGTTGATTCCTTTAATATGAGTTGGTCCTTTTCATCATTGTCATACTAATATTTTTAATTGTCTTCTTCTACTTTCGCAAACCATAACAAACAAAATCCATTAAATTCTAGAATTTCAACAAAAAATTTAATCTTAAACACAGAAAATTCAAACAAAATAAAACATCAATCATTGAAGAAGTTATAGCCGCTAAAACTTTTGTATGTGTTGGTTCTCATTTATTTATGTATTTAATTTGTTTGAATCAATTGAATTTAAATAATAAGATTATAGCCGCTAAAACTTTTAAAAAATGGATGGTTGTTACTGTTTTTCTATAGAAAAAAATAACAATTAACCGTGTTAATGCCATATTGACAAAAACGAACAACTTGCAATAAGAGATATAAATTAAGAGACCAACTTAA
>JBBPBT010000072.1:2925473-2948915 GCA_037974875.1 Cicer bijugum | reverse complement strand
GATATATTAATTATTCATGTATAATTAATTAAATAAAAAAATTATAAAGTTGAAAGTTAAATTCTTAAAAACATTTATTGCAATTTTTGATCTGTTAATCATTATATTTTATCATATCATATGTGATGTTATTTAAAATATATATTAAATTTAAAAATAAAATAAATAAATAAAATAAAATAAAAACCAATTTCATAAATTAATAAAAATTAAGGACTAAAACTTTAATTAAATTTAAAATTTAAAATATCCAATTATATATAAACTACAAAATAATCATACTTACAACACGAGTTGCGCATTGTTCATTACCATTATAAAGTGGACGTTGTAGAATTAAAATGGTTATAAATTTAAAAAAAATAAAATAAAATATTATTTGAATAGAACTGAAACTACGGAAATATAATTTCTATTTTAATAGACAATGTACATTATTTGATATAAAAAGCAATGTTTTAAAACCCCGATTGGAGCAACGGGTCGTGAATGAGGCATAGGTCAGATCCGGGCAGGTTGTTAGACTAGTTCTGTGGTTGAACTTTATGTTACGTCATCGCCCTGCGATTTGACCACATAAATCTGTTGACCCAATTCAATTTTTTTTTTTTGAATCACACTTCCAATTTGGCATCAAGGGGCTTGCATATCAGCGCACATACTGCTAAATGCTAGGCCTATCTTTGACCGTCGTTTTTATAGTTTTTTTTGTAAAATTACTGTGGTTTATTGGAATTTTTCTATCAATTTTTATTGTGGTATGAAAGATGTATTAAGTTACTTTTGTATGTTGTTTCTACTCTATTAAATTTAATAAATATTAATTTTGTTTCTATAGTACACCAATAATTTATCTTTTATTTTTAAATTTTATTGGTTTATATACACCGATCAAAAGACTCCGAAATTTTATTCAATATATAGTAGCATCAAGACCAACAATAAAATATTAAGTAGGACTTCAAATTTTTTTATGGTATATCTTGAACTTTGAAAATTTGTATTGATATCCTGAATTTTGTATACGGATTACTAAAATTTTATATTTATACTTTATGCCTAAAACAAATCCCATATGAATAAATATTATCTTCTCTATACTAAATCTAATTTGCTTGTTATTAATTTATTAGATTGCCTTTTTTTTATTAGGAACCAATTTTTTAAATTTGAACATAGCTTCCAAAAACATTAAGACAACCATGAATAACATATATTACAACTATTTCATATTGTTATGTTTAGTAGATCATTATTTCTAAGTAATCAATTTAGTATAGTTGAACAACATGTTTAATAAGAAAATGTGCAAAACATAAATTCAATTAATGTAAATAGATGTGACTAAATTAGTATACTACATATCCACAATCACCTCAGACTTGACATGTGGGGCTTGCAGTCCGCGACTCTTATCATGCATATGTTGACATCATTCCCATAACATGAAAAGACTCATGTAGCGAATTACATCTTATTCACTTAGAAAATTTAAATTCGTTAACCAAATAAGATCGATCAACTCACATTTTTTGTTACTTAGTCAATAAGTAATTTTCTTAACCACTAATAAATCCTTATTTTCAAACCATACATAACCTTAATACATCCAACACAATCTTGATTATAGTGCGAGAACATATCTATGAAAATTAAGGTGTTAAAATGGCCTCCCAAAGTACTTAGAGATTAGGAAGTCTTCATCAAAGTTGTTGTCAAACAAATGATAGCTATAAAGTACAATAAGAATTTACTTCTTAGGGAGTATTCAATTGGTGATATCATCCTTCAATGAGCTATCATTATTATGAAGATTGAAGAACAAGGAAAATTTCACCAATTTGAGAGGGCCCTTACAAAGTCATCCCGAAGACCCACACAATTGACAACACTATTGAAACCTTCATTGATAAATCAGTCCCACGTACATGAAACATTACAAAGTCAAAAGATATTATAGTTAACCGACATCAACTCTAATTGTAATAACACATTTAAGTCCATATTCATCCATAATACAAGTGTTTTGATGAATTTCACACTTAAGTTTATGATAGGTAGAAAAAAAATTATTGTAGAGCAATAAAGTTCAAATGTTGTTGCAATCTAACTAATAAGATCCTTCAAATTTTCAATAGTTAAGAGTCACAATCGATCCTTTTGCATGGTTAGCCTCCAAGTTATTGAGAATCACACAATTAGGCCCACATCGACCAAGGATTCTTTTGGTGGAAGTGTAGTAAAGAAACATCTTTTGGCCAAGGAGCGTTTCCTTGAGACATCATCAAAATTATGAAGTGATCATCGTTGCAATGCGATAATTAACGCAACAAAGCAGTAAAGTAGAAAGAGAAATTTATGCATGCAAAATAAAGTACTCATTTAATGTCTAATTTTAAAAAGCCTCGAGGATAAATCAAAGATAGATCATGAAAATTCATGCAAGAATAACGTAGTAGAAAGAAAGAATTATACAAGCCCACAAAATCAAAGATAGATCATGAAAATTCATTAACAAGGAACAACATCATTAACACCTCCTCATCCTTGTCTCTCGCCTTTACCAAATGTCCATCTTTAATTACAAGATCATTGAGACAACTCAAGTCACATTCAATGATACCCAAACATATGTTGAGGCAAAATTCCTAATTATTATTTTGATGATAGTCAAACTTATATTTTTTAGTGATTTATTTAAAGATAAGAAATCAAACACAAGCATGCAAATTCGTGCAAGAATACGTGGTTTTTTAATGTAATCAAGAAAGATTTAGTAATAATTTATAGTCCAATGTCATGCTCTATCATGGCAAAAATCCACTTTATAAAGTCCAAGAGTTTTGGGTTGATCAAGAACATTCTAGAGGGTAATACAAGCATGGGTTTAATGCGATAAAATTATATCTGACATTTGATAAGTGTGTCTAATAGTTATATTCAATTTTATATGATTTTTCAAGCTTATTTTCACCTATAAAAGGAAGATAAATTAAACTATGAATGCAAGAGTTTCCAAAACAATCAATCTACACTTGATCATTTAAGCTCAAGCTCCAAAATCTCTTCTTTCAAGAAAAACTTGAGTTCTTTCACTATGTTTATGGATCATCCTACAGAGTTCTTGTTGTTAATAAATCTCCAACAGGAGTTGAGAAGTTTTAGATCTCAAACACTTTTTATTATACACATCATTTTATAACTCAAGTTTATCTCTTAAGTTAGATTGAATGTGTTGTAAACATCCTTTCTAGATTAAAAGGAACTTGTAAAAATCCTTTCTGGACTTGAAAGGTAACTGTAGAAAATTATTTCAAGGTTGAAAGGTAAATGTTTTTATTTTTCAAGGTGTGATAAAGAAAGATAGTGCAAAGCATAACATTCTGATGTTAAGAACATTAATGGAAAATATCAAAAATTGTGAGGATTGTATGTAGCCCACATTGGGTGAACCATGATAGATCTTTGTGTGATCTTCTTATCTCTTAACTCCATTTATCTTACACTCACTAATTGCATTTCACTTACTCATAAATTAAATTATATTATCTTAACTAACACCTCCAGGACATTCTTGAGATTAATGGTATTTCAACCAAGACTATATTAAAATTAAGTGCGTGAATTAAATGTTAAAAAAGGACCACGATTCAAACTCATCTTTCTTGTTATTGATATTTGTAACATCCCTTTTTCTTCGAGATATTAACTAACGAAATTCTAAACGTAAAAATACAAATTTATTTTTATTTATTTATTTATGATTATCTTAAATATCCATTTACCTTAACATCAATTAATAACATTTTAGTGATATTTTCAAAAATAATAAATCAAAATATTTCCAATTACTAAAAGTAAATTTAATACGCTAAACAAAAGAAACTCCTAGAGCCAAAACTCTTAACGTTTTACTATCCAAACATAAATCCTAATTGGTCATGAACTTTGGACTTGTGGAAAACTCACCCAACAAGTCTAACCCCGACAGAAAAGTATCTCAGAGCCTCTAACTACATGTTATTGTACTTCCTCGTATTTCTATTGGGTTGACCATGATATTATTCTCTCAAGTAACACTAATGTGATGTCCTGTCAAATGTAAGAGTCATCTCCAAATAACAAACACAAAGCAATTATGCATGCATATATAGTTGTTAAAGCTAAAATATAAATAAATCAAATACATCATTTAATAGTTAAAAGTCACAACGCACCAAAGATACAAATCAACCAAAATGCACAATCTATTTGTTAGATTATATGTCAATGCATGATTCCGGAATATCACCTTCCCCGCAAGGGATTCGTGGGTCCTTCCAAGTAACACCACTAACTCAAAATCCCCACAAGGATATGTGGACTCCAACCAATTATGGAGGCACCACACAACTTTAGGCTCCAACCAATTATGGACGCACCACACAACTTGGGCTCCAACCAATTATGAACGCACCACACAACCATGAATGCATGAATGTAGACACTTTTGTTAGTAACAATATAGATCACTCAACTAGAGCATCCAAAATCATTCAACCTTTTCCTAAACCAAACTAGTTTAGACACAAAGTAATCACCTTGAATAACTACAACATGTTAAGCACAACCATTGATCATATAACATTTATTTTCCATACTTTGAACATGTCAAACACATACATTATTAATATTCATTTTAAAGATAACACACAAACAGAACCAATACACAACATCACAGTACATTTGTATCACATATAATTCAAGTAGAAAAGCAGATGGAGTAATGCCCTTACTGATATGAATGTCGTTATTAAAATTATCACGCAACGATCTTTGCTCCAAAAGTGCTACACTTGAGGGATGAATCACTAACTCATTTAGTTTTTGAATTTCTAAATTTTTCTCTTCTAAACCCTTCACAAGGGGGTTTTTAAATGGAAGTCGACAATTTTGTTTTATTTCTTTTTATCATGAGAAGTGGGTAATGTGATACTAAGTGGCGAACATGATATTAAGTGGAGAACTTGATATTATGTGGAGAAAGTGAGAAACATGCTATTAAGTGGAGAACATGATATTTCAACATAAGCCATGAAATTTGTTTTTAACGGTTCCCGATTCATGGTATTATTATTATTATTATTATTATTATTATTATTATTATTATTATTATTATTATTATGGTTATCAAAAATTAGAATAATCCAATACAACTATAACTATCACCAACAAATTATCTCTACTAATAGGTAAAATATAAAAATAAAATAAAATATCTGGATGTTACAATATTGCTACTTCAATTGGCATCAGAGCTCTGCCTCTAAGGTTGAGCACGTAACAAGTGTTAAAGGAAAATATTTAGAAAGAAAAGTCATTGTCAAAAGTCAAGCATATTACTGAAAAATAATCATCAAATCGAGTACCTTATTTTGATGGCACAAACTACTATTTCTAGAATGGATGATGCAACGATTCCTTAAGTCTCAAGATAGAGGAATGTGGCACATACTACATAAGTTATCCAACATCTATTGTAAAAGATGAGGCAAATTGGACCATAAAAGACAAAGCTAAGGTACTTTTAAACTCTAAAGTCCAATTATTTTTATGTAGTGCTTTGAGCAGGGAGGACAGTGAAAGAGTTCATGAATGTGACACTGCAAAGAAAATGTGGGACACACTACAAACTCACCATGAAGGTAAAGTTAAGTCAAAGAAACAAGGATAGATATCGATGTATGAAAATTTGAACTATTTGAAATGAATGAAGGAATCTATTGATGAAATGTATTCGAGCTTCACAACTATAGTAAATAAAATGTGTTCCCTTATGAAAACTTTATAGTATATGAAAAAATAGAAGAAAAATACAAAACCAAACGCTCTTACTGTAACTAGCTTTGACATCTTGATTTTATATACTTTTATAAGAAAAAGGATGAGAAAATATAGACAAATCGATTTCCAAAAAGGTACTTGTAAAAATCTGTTTTGAATGGAAAGGTAATCGTAGAAATTCCTTTTAAGGTTGAAATGTGAATGTTGTAATAGATCAATGTGTGATCAAGAAAGATAGAGCAAAGTAGAAAATTATGGTGTTGAGCACATTAGTGAAAAATCTCACAAATTGTGATGACTAAAAGTAACCTATATTAGGAGAATCAGAATACATCTTTGTGTTATTTCTTATCCCTTAACGCTATTTATCTTGCACTCCCTAATTTCATTTCATTTACTCATAAACTGAATGATATCATCTTAACAAACACCTCTAGAACGTTCTAGAGATTAATTGTATGTCAACAAAAACGGTTCTAGAGTCAATTAAAATTAAATGCAATAATTAAATTTAAAAAAAAAAAGGATCACAATTCAACCCCCCCCCCCTTTCTTGTGATTAATATTGCTAATTCAACATATCCCTACTCTGAAAGTACAAATTTATTAAAATTTTATTCTCACAAATAATAGCAAAACATATAATGACACAAAACAAATATGGAAGAATTTAAAACTATAAGTATATACGTGAAACATAGTGGCACAAATCTGAATCACTTGTTGTGGGCTTTAGAAGGCACTATATATACAAAAGTATATCCAAAATACAAACAACATATACAAAGCATCGGTACAACGATGAATTGTTACCCAAGATCGATCTATGAATGAAAACTCCACACTGACCAAAATACAACAAACTCAAATCTAAGTCCATCTATCTACACAAACTTGTCAAGTGAGTGTCACCCATTCCCAAACACCTATACATATACATATATGTGTATTCCCCACGCAGGTCGGCACTCTATTCCCATGCATCCAACTGCCATCTATTTTCCATGTCGTACCAAATATTGAGGTTGCGCCATATGGGAAATCCCAAGCACGCCGTAAGATGCATCAATATGAAGTTTGTGATCTTGTTCCTCCTAAAAATATATAGTACAAATGTAAAAGAAGAACAACAAAAACATTCATAGGTCTAAGAACCATATGACACCAAAACTATGGGAATGAAATAGTAAAATATATAATTAGCAGTTCACACAACTTATACAGAAAACATATCGACCATCATCGAATATCATTCTCTCATATTAAACCTAACTAATCTTGAATGCATGCCAATATTGACCTGACCCGCTACCACTGTCAAGGAATCCTTCATTATCGGGATTTATCACATGACATCTATGCCACCAACTTCTTCTCAATTACAAAGAAAAATTTCCCTTTACTGCACATGGATTATAAGTATTATAAGTCAACCACAACCATAATAGGCTTGAATAACCTAACCATAGTGTTATATAACCAAGTGCACTTTATATAAAAATATCTATTGGAGTTCAAGTCATAAATCTATCTCGTGTAACCATACATATGACATGGTCTTCACCATAATTTAATGCAAATGTATAAGTCACCTATTCCTTGATCATTTTGTTTGTTATAACACTCTTTGAAGTCGATATGACCTTGTTGTTTACCTAAAAAATTCTTTTTAGAAAAAATATTAGTCGTGTCTCATACAAGTCTCAAGTCATGGATATGCCAACTTTTGATACTACCTCTTTGTTTAATATTTCCAAAAAAATAGTCAAACAAAACCTCATTAGAATGTCATGTTGGGTATTGGGCTCCCTTCCTATGTGGAGAAAGACCCAAATATTGTAGTCCATATGTCTCACTTATTTAAGTGGAGAGTAATCTAATTAGGACGATAAGAGAGAAACTATTTTAATTGAAAAGGCAACCACCAAAAGAGAAAAGATAAGAGTAACCCTATTCTCGATTTTGTTAAATCAGTCTTAGAAAAACATTGATTGCACATTCATTCGCGTTCAATCGGGCTGAATTTTGGATAGAAGGTTTGCAATATCCAGGTCTTCCTTTTCAACGGTTAGATTGGAAAAAACGTCTAGAGGGGAAGAAATCATGCTCGCACAACAGCAAGTTTTTGGGTGTTTTTCATTTGTAGGCTTTAGTGCTTTGTTATTTTGGCTAGATGTAGGCACAATTTGTACATCATTTTGAGACTCTCTTATACCCTTATTTGATTAAAGTGGAGTTATTTCTTTGGTCTTCATGACCCGTGGTTTTTACCTTTGCATTGAGGGATTTTCCATGTTAAAATATCGATGTTCATTACATCCTTTTATTTGAATTAATTTTTTGCCATATATTTATTATTGCTCCTCATGAGTTCTTGCAAAGTTGGGGAAATTTTATATCCGTTACGTATTACTTGTTATTGTGTTTTTATATTTATTCCAAATCAAAGTGGTATTAGAGCTCTTGGTTAAAGGGTTATTTGAGAAGAATAGAGGCAAATATGAATATAAAGATGGTATGCTTGAATGATACTATTACCATTTATGGAAGAGAAAGATGAAATATTTGTTATTTGTGAAGAAAATGCATCTTCCTATTTTTTCTAAAAAGTCGGTTGACAAATCTACGGAATAATGGGATTTTGAACATCAACAGGTATGTGGTTTATGATGAGCTATTGAGACTATTTTTACTGTTATCTTTACCAGAGTATTGGGAGACATTTCGAGTTTCTATAACGAGCTCAACTCCTAATGGTGTTGTTTATTTGGAAACGGCTAAGGGCAATGTTTTGAATGAGGAGATGAGAAGGAAGGCACATGGTTCTTCATCTCAATCTGAAGTTCTTGTCACTGAAAATAAGGGAAATGTCTGAAAAATGAACCAAAGGGTGGTAGAGAAAATAATAGAAGTAAGTCCAAGTCTAGATACAAAAATTTGGAGTGTCATTATTATCATAGAACTGGACACATATAGAAGAGTTGTTTTCTGTGGAAAAAGGAGAACAAAGGCAAGAAGGGTAAGAAGAAACAAAGGGGTTGTGATGATAGTAGTGATGATGATCGTGTTATTACTACTACTACTACTAGTAATGATCTTGTTATTCTTCGTGACTGTGAGTCAATTAATCTTGAATCTGATGAGAGCATGTGAATAATTAATAGTGGTGCTACACTACATGTTAAACCAAGGAATGAGTTCTCCATATCTTATACTTCAGGTGACTTTGGAGTTTTGAAGAAGGGAAATGATAGTGTATCTAAGGTAATTGGTGTTGGCGATGTATGCTTTCAAACCAACACGGGAATGCAATTGTTGTTTAAAGGATTCAAACATGCTCCAGATGTTCGCTTCAAGTTGATCTATGTGCATATGCTTGATGAAATTAGTATTGATAATCATTTTGCTTCTGGAAAATGGAAACTCAGTAAAGGTAACTTGGTTGTGGCAAGAGGACAGAAAATTAGTAAAATGTATTGGACAAAAGCTTTGGTTTCAAAAGGCAGTGTGAACGCCGTGGATATTGAATCATATCAGTGGCACCGAAGGCTTAACATATTAGTGAAAAAGGGTTAAATTGCTTAGCTAGAAAGGATGTGATTCCAGGATTGAAGAATGTAGATTTGGAGAAATGATCTCACTGCATGATTGGTAAACAGACTAGAGTATCCTTCAAAAGGCATCATCCCTTTAGAAAGTCAGAGTTGCTTCAGTTGGTGCATTTTGACGTCTGTAGCCCTTTAAAGGTAAAATCTTTTAATGGTGCACTTTATTTTGTTACTTTTATTGATGATTGTTCTAAGAAACTATGGGTTTATGTTCTGAAGACTAAAGACCAAGTGTTGGAGAAATTCAAACAATTTCATGCTTTGGTTGAGAGGCAGATAGGCAAGAAATTGAAACATGTTCGTACTGACTGACTACGGTTGTGAGTTTTGCGAACCCTTTGATGTCTATTGTAAACAACAGGGTATAACACATGAAAAAAACTACTCCTAAAACTCTTCAGGTGAATGGTTTAGCAGAGAGGATGAATCAAACACTTGTTGAGAGAGTGAAGTGTATGCTCTCTGAAGCTAAGTTGCCTAAACATTATTGGGGTGAGGCACTGTACACAGTGGTGCATGTTATTAATCTTACTCATACTGTCACTTTAAATAGTGAAGTATCAAACAAGGTATGGTTTGGCAAGAATGTCAAGTATGATCACTTTAGAGTTTTTGGTTGCAAGACTTTTGTGCATGTTCTTAAGAATGAAATATCCAAGTTTGATGCAATGTCAAAGCAGTGTATCTTCTTCGCCTATGGTGAGGATGAATTTGGCTACAAGTTGTATGATCCTATAAACAAAAAGGTTATCAGGAGTCGTAATGTAGTTTTCATGGAAGACCAAACTATTGAAGACATTGATAAGGTGGAGAAGACTACACCTGAGAGAAATTACGTCTTAGCTGATGGTGATCCAGTTTGGTCACCTGTTTCTGGTTTGGATACTACTGATGGTAATGTTGAGAATGATGAGCCACATGATTGTGCTGATGATCATCAACATAGAGACGGGGTAAATATTCCAACTAGTGAAGATCATGAGCTGTCACATGATGAGAATCTTAGTGATGCTTCTAAATCATCTATAACCCAACTCAAGAGGTCTAAGAGGCAGAGATAACCATCTACAAGGTATGGTTCTGACGAGTATGTGAACTTGACTGATGAAGGGGAACCTAAGTGTTTTTAAGAGACCATAGAGAGTGAAGAAAGTCAAAAGTGGTTGGATCAATGCATGATGAGATGAAATCCTTGCATGATAATCACACTTATGATTTGGTGATGTTGCCAAAAGGCAAAAGGGCTTTGGAAAACAGGTGGATCTATAGAGTGAAACTTGAGAGTAACTCAAGGTCTCCATAGTATAAAGCCATATTAATGGTGAAAGGTTTTCGTCAAAGAAAGGGTGTTGATTTTAATGAGATTTTCTCACTTGTGGTAAAGCCATATTAGTGGTGAAAGGTTTCCGTCAAACAAAGGGTGTTGATTTTAATGAGATTTTCTCACTTGTGGTAAAAATGTCATCAATTAGAACCGTGTTGAGTTTGGCAGCTACTCTTTACTTAGAGGTAGAGCAAATGGATGTAAAAACGGCTTTCCTTCATGGTGATTTGGAGGAAGAGATTTATATGAAGCAACCTGATGGTTTTCTTGTTGAAGGCAAGGAAGACTATGTGTGTAGACTAAGAAATAGTCTATACGGTTTGAAGCAAGCTCCAAAGTAGTGGTACAAAAAGTTTGAGTCTGTTATGTGTGGCCAAGGATACATGAAGACTATTTCTGACCATTGTATATTTTTAGAAAATTTTTTAACGATGATTTCATTATCCTGTTATTATATGTGGATGATATACTTTTTGTTGGGAAAATTATTTCCAAGATTGACAGGTTATAGAAGAAGTTGGGCGAGTCCTTTGCCATGAAAGACGTGGGAGCAGCTAAACATATTCTTGGCATAAGAATCATGTGAGACAAAAATGAGAAGAAGCTTTGGATATCATAAGAACACTATATTGAGAGAGTGTTGCAAAGGTTTCAAATGGAAAGCTCCAAGGCTGTAAGTACTCCTCTTGCTGCTCACTTGAAGTTGAGTTTTAAACAATGTCCTTCTAGTGAAGATGAGAAAAGAGACATGGAACGAGTTCCTTATGCTTCTGTTGTGGGTAGTTTGATGTATGCAATGGTGTGCACAAGACAAGATATTGCGCATGTTGTTGGTACAGTAAGTAGATTTTTGTCAAATCCAAGTAGAGAGCATTAAAATGTTTTGTTTTGGAGGTGACAAACCTATTTTGGTGGGGTACTAGACTCAAATATGGCTGGCAATATTGACTCGAGAAAGTCAACTTCAGGCTACATCATTAAATTTGCAGATGGAGTTGTGGCTTCGCAGTCTAGATTACATAAATGTGTAGTATTGTCTACAACTGAGGCATAGTTCATTGCCATTACTGAAGCACGCAAAGAGTTGATAGTCAAAGTGCTATTCATCTTGGTAAGAATTCAACTTTCCATAGCAGGTCCATACACATTGATGTGAGGTATCATTGGATACGTGATGTTTTGGAAGCTAAGTTTTTGGAATTGGCTAAAGTTCATACTGATTATAATGGTTCTGATATAATGACTAAAGCATTATAATGGTTCCGATTTGGCATTATCTCCACATAGTTGTGAGGGGGAGATATGTTGGGTATTGGGATCTCTTCCTGTGTGGATAAAGGGCTACCATGTGTTTCACTTATTTAAGTGGAGAATGGTCTAATTAGGATGATAAGAGAGATATTATTTTGATAAAAAAAAAGGCAATCACCAAAAAAGAAAAGAAAAGAGTAATCCTATTCCTGATGTTGTTAAATCAATCTCAAAAAAACATTGATAACACATTTATTAACCATTGGTTCGGGTTGAGTTTTGGACAAAAGGTTCGTAATATTCAGGTTTTTATTTTCAATGGTTTTTATTTTCATCAACAGGTTTTTTGGCTATTTTTCTTCTTCTTGCTTTTCATTTGTAGGATTTAGTGTTTTGTTATCTTGTCTGATTGTAGGCATAATTTATGCATCATTTTGAGACTCTCTTGTACCCTTATTTGATTATAGTGGAGCTATTTCTTTGGTTTGCGCGACCCGTGGCTTTTACCCTTGCATTGAGGGGTTTTCCATGTTGAAATATCGGTGTTCATTAGGTCTTTTTATTTGGATTAATTTGTTGTCATATATATATTGTTGATCCTCATGGGTTCTTGCAAGTTAGGGAAATTTTATATCCGTTATGTATTATTTGGTATTGTGTTTTTGTGTTTATTCTTCATCTTGTCATCTCCTTAGTTCATGATTAAACACATGTTATCTCACTAGTGAACAAACAACCATTATCTCATTTGTTCTATCCTAAGGTGATACAATTTCGCACTAAACAAAACACTAACATATCAATTCCATTATAGACAACCTCATCCATTTATCACATAGAACAAATACTTCATAACAAAACCTTAAAAATCAAGCTCGAGTTTGATAATCAATCATCTTGAGTGATGAATGGTTAACCCCAACCAAGTTCATTCAATGTTACTTAAAAGAGTAACAAAATGAATGTAAGTCATCAACTACCTTTCTCTAGTGAAGTTTGTGGAAACCTCACTATTTTACCCCCACCTTAACGTAGAAAACCGACGAGATAACAACGACTCAACAACCCCCTAATCATCATTAACAACAACTTCATACCTTAGAGAATGTGTGAGAGTATCTTCACTTAGACAACCACCACAACCAATATATCTCGGTGCCACTTTTTCACCTTAGATAAGTATACTAACGAACTGACAATCTAAAGACATTGAGAATATTTAGAAAGTGTGGTTAGACATGCTAATTTGTTGCTAATTTGATAGAACGATATCTTTGATGAGTTGGTGATACCCTCGTTCATGTCGAATTAACCTATATTTAAGTACAAACACAAAAATATTGGATTAGAGTTAGCATATCTCTATAAAGGATCTCTAAAGGGCATAATCGAGGGGAAGTCACAATGGTAAATTTGAGTATGAGTTGGAACCAATGAAACAATAATAAAAAATGAGAGAGATGAAAAGAAGGAAGGTCAAGTCGAATTTTGACAAAGCTTTGGTATGGTAGAAAGAGAAAAGTTTATCTCATATAGTGGGCTTGATTGGCAATTTACAGTTTCTGGCTTTGACAAATTTGTTTAATGAATTATTTTTGTTTTGCAAATTCCCATGGGTGTCCTGACATAAGGCCACAGAAAACTCAAACCTAACATGTGGATTTTGATGAATTTCTTGGAGTGAATTTATATTCGCTTAGAGAATTTTAGCAACACATAACCCTTTCAAAATTCTCTCAACAAATTTGACTAAGTAAATCTCACTTTTGGCATTTGTTCACAAATTAAGGTCCTTTAGGGGTCTATCTTGACTTTGGATTCACTTTGACTCAACAAAAAAGTCACTCTAAACAAACTTACAAAAACTAGGATGCTACAAACACATTCCATGCCATTAAGCATTGAAGGTGATGTCGATTTCAAAATACTATTTTGTTTGACAACTTTGTCGAAAGACTTGACCCTAACATTTATGAAGAGTTTGTCAACCTTATATATAACACAAAAAACAATTAGCTCCTAACAACAATCTAAAAAACATCTTTAAATTAAAGTATTAAACACCTGAACTGATGGTTAGTTACCAAAGATATAACTCTCATTCAATGTTACTCCTAAGAGCCAACAACTCATCATTTGATATCTTTAACTACTAATCCTAAGTGAATTCATGGGATCTTCACACACTATTAAACAATAACAATACCATAACCGTCCTAGTGAGCACAAAACATTACTATCATCTTAATATGGTAATTCCATGAGCATATCTCGTACTATTAGCAACTCAACAACCCCTCTACATGTGAATGACCACGACTACATGCACTATCAAACTTACTCTAAGGTTTAATAAAACAAAGCATAAGGTTATTGAGATTAATTATAGGTTGAATTCAAAGGACTTTACCATTGATCCAACCACAACAATACTCCTACCAACTTGACAAAACCCCTATTTATATTGAAACAGACTACATTTAGACAAAAGTACAAAAATAACAACATAATTGAGTTTCCATTATCCTAACATTAACGTGCAAGAAAACTGAATTTGGATGTAATAAGGATTAACTGATTTTACCAAATGACCTTCGAATATCAGAAACAAAACCTCATCTCACAAATTAAAACTGACATTACAATTGATTAGTTGATTTTAAGTCGCAACCAACAAAATAACACTTACATTAATGAAAATGGTTAGAAAGAGCTTTTTTTTTTTTTTAGGTTTGGACATTGTATGAGTAAGGAATAGATAGATAAAGTGAGGAAAAAATTAGGGGAAAAGGTAACCTATTTATACTTGCTCAGTCTGCCAAGAGAATTCCATTTTATTTTGCTTAGCAAATTTGGGTTCGCTAAGTCAACATTGAAGATTGACTTAAGATATTGACATTCTTCTAAAGACAATTCAAAGTGAAAGAATTTTGTTCCTCTGATGACATGGCATCAGAATATGGAAATGATTTATATCCTCTGGTTAGTACAATATGACTGTTCATTTAGTACAACAACAACCTCGAATAGTACTATGAATAGTACAAATCTTTTAATAGCTCAGTGTACTATTGCTACGTGTCAAGATATATAACAACATTATTCCCAACAGATATATTCTTTAGTATTTAAATAGAAGCACTTTTAAATCGAAGAGGATAGACGAAATTTGATTTAATGATGTTTGATTAATAATGTTATATATTATAAAGAGCGATAATCAACAAAGTTGATCATCGTGATAATCATGATACTCTCAATGATCTTCATCATTCTAGAAGAAATCATTTAATCAAAAATATTTTGAGGATAAGAATTTGATACAAGAAAAAAAAACATTTGAAAATGATTAATGTATCAAAAGAAAAAGGCAATGTTCAAAGAAGATTTCTAAAAACCCCACAAACACATCAAAAGAAAAGAATGGATGCAAAATCTTCTCCATTGATACTTATCTTTGTCAACTCTGTTATTTGATTTAAGTTCTTTATGATTCAACTTTATTTTACTCAAAAATGATTTACAATCATAAGTGGAATGTTTTGATAAAGAATACATCTTTCTATTTGTTTAGCAATCGAATTTGATTTTAAAAAATGATCAACACAATTCAAACTCCCTCATTCTTGCATTCTCAAGTACCTTCAATAGTTTCTTCAACCGATAATCCATTATCTTGATAGGTGAAGCCTCATATTCCAAGTTATCTTGAAGTTCCTTCATTTCTAGTTCAATAAGGTGAGACGGGTCCAGATGATACTTCCTTAGTTGAGATACATGAAGTACATAAGGAAAATTTGACAAATATATTAGTAATGCAACATGATAAGCTATTGAAACAGCCCTTTGTAGAATATTAAAAGATCCAATAAATCATGGTGTCAACTTCTTAGTCTTAATTGCTCGTCCAACTCCAGTCCTAGGTATAACACTTATAAATACATGATCTCCAACTTCAAATTCTAGCGATCCCCTTTGTTTATCATTGTAACTCTTTTGTATGCCATGCAATATCTTCATATATTCCCTTATTAAATTAACTTGTTTTGTCATTTGTTGCACAAACTCAGATCCAATAATTTTATTCTTCCCTATCACGTACCAACACATAGGTGTATAACAGTTTCATCCATAAAATGTTCTATATGGATCCATGTCGATGTTGGAGTGAAATTTATTGTTGCATGGGAATTATCTCAATGGAACGAAACCATCCCAACTTCCCCTATATATGTTACATCGCACAAGCTCGCAACAAATATTCCAACAATTGAATTGTTTCTTCAAATTAACCATCCATTTGTGAATGACAAGCATAACTTAATATTAGTTTTGTCCTATGATCTTTATTCAATTGCTACCAAAAACTAAATATGGATTTGGGGTCTTGACCATATATTATATCTACAATATTCTTTGAAGTCTAGAAATCTCCTTGATATACACTTGGGCTAAACTATATTCCATGTTGTATATATGATTTATGTGTATGAAATGTGTACTTTGTTAGTCTATAAAGCATGATTCATATGGTGTTAAACGTCATTTGAGTCTTGGGTAACACAACCACAAAATCCATTTTTATTCCATCTCACTTGACTACAGAATATTCAACTGTTGCAACAACTATTATGGATGTTTATGCTCGATATTTACTTTAAGGCACACCAAACCAATTTACACATTCTTTAGATCTTGATACATTTTTTTCGTTTCTCCTGAGTAAAAACGTAACTTACTTTTGTGCCCTACATAAAAAATCATCTTACTTATCTTCTTTTTCTAGTGAATGCAAATTCTTTTCTCAAGTCTTAGTATTCCATCACCACCCTTGTTAAATTCTCCACGTTGATCATCTTCTACCATCTTCATTATATTTAATAAATATTTTTCTAATGGTTTTTCTTCTTTAATCCATTGTAAAAATTCACTAGACATTGTCGTATTACCCAAGAATATCCTACCTTGGACAAGCTAGGTATCCAAGTTCAAATCTCAAAACGTCTTTGTCCTCAAAACATCTACATGATATTGATATGTTTGGGATGATATTGTAAGTAACAATTGTAGTCCTTCAAAAATTGCATCCTACGTATTTTCCTCAGATGTCGCTCCTTTTAATCGAAGAGGTATTTTAAACTCCTATGATCCCTTAATACAATAAGTCGTATAAATAGTGTCTTGAGGTTTTCAAGGAAAAAACTGTGGCCTCTAACTCTGAGTCATGTGTGGGATAATTCATCTCATGTGTCTTCAATTGTATTGAAGCATAAGCCACTATATTTCCTCTTTTCATCTTCACACAACCAAGTCTTGTTTATGACACATCGTAATACATATCAAATTGATCAGATGAATTTGGAAAAATGAGTATTGAGATGGTGTCAACTTTTCTTGTAACTTTTGAAAACTTTCTTCACATTTTCGAGTTCATTCAAAAGCTTTTCGTTTCCTTGTCAAATGAGTCTAGGTGTGTATATTGTAATGTAAACATCAAGAACATAAAAGAGACAAATAAAAATAGATATTTTGATATGTGTAGGTGTGATATATATAATATACGAAAAAAGAAGTAAAAAATGAAGGAAAATTGAAGACAACATAAGGTGAAGAGGCTTAGCATGAGGTGGTTTAGGGGGATGGAAAATTGAATGTTAAAGACTTTATAAGAGTGAGAATCCATATACTCAATATATTAAGGATTTGGATGAAGATGTGGTGTTGAATCAACTTGTTTAGTTTCTCTAAGACCAATGTGATGACCCCCCAAACCTCTTCTTGACCCAAGTCCTTATTAATATAGATAGCCACGAGTATAAGCACCTTAAGTGTGTTTAATCATCAAGGAGGTATGGGGATCATCACAATGGGCTTAGGGTAATGATATTAGTATCAAAATAGTATAAAGAGTTATCGTATCCACATGGACTTGAGTGATATTATGTCGCTCAAAAATAATTATAAGCTTAAGTTTAAACGTTTGAGAATGATTTTGTTTGCATAAAAGTTAAATGACATTTAAACTAAATATGAGAATAACAATGAGACTGAGATGCCAGGATTGGATTCTATCACATTGCATTCCTATGTAACTCATTAACCAGTTACTTACATATGAATAGTTTTCCTTATTGATGTAATTGCAAACAATATTTCATTCCAACACTAATTCCTTAATAAAATAATCTATAAGTTCTTTCCTTAAATAAAATTTCCTTGTTAATTTAACAAAAAGTTGTCACATTAAGATTATATATCAAAGGAAACTAATGCATCAAGCTCTATTCCAAGTAACAAGATTCATTAGGTAATTTAATTCAAATATAAACGTATGGAGTATTTCTCAATCAAACTCTATATTATGAATCGAGGTATGGATTATCAAAACATACCAAGCATGAAGAACATAATTAAATCACTAACTAAGATAAAAGAATACTCATATATCAACTAAAATCAAAGTGATTACATAAGAGTTTGATATATTACATCCAATCCCAAAAAAAAAAAATAGAGAATTAGATACACATAATACTATTATAATACATAATTAGAAAAGATGGAAAATTGTTGAAGTTGGTTCCTCAAGCTTTCTTTATCTTGAGTCCTCTTATCCCTTGGTCGCTTTCCTTTCTCTATTTCTGTTTTGAAAAATATGGATTGCTCCCAACAATTAACAACAAATGGAATTTTATAGCAATTAAGTCTGTGAAATTTCGCTTAGTGAAATTCTTGCTTGTTTAGCGAATCAACTTTCTTCACAATGAATCAATTCTTAGTTGTGCAATCTGCCTTTTAAGACTACCTAAATTCGCTTAGTGACCCTACAATTTTCATTCAATTTTTCTGTGACAATTTTGTTTAGCGAATTTCTGCTTGCTTTAGACAATTTTCCAAATTCACCAAGCCAAACTTTACACATTTAGCCAATTTCTCAACATCTGATTTTTCAACTCTGGTCATCAAAATTTTTTTTTGGCTTTCTTTTTTGATTGCTCAATCTCTTGAACCTATAAACACAAGAAAACATGCAAATATCCCCCATTCTCATGTATTAAATCCTAATTATTAAATATATAAAATAAAGTGGAAAAATCACATGTTTTCAATCAATTCAAGTTAATAAGTGTCACAAAATATATATTGAAAACTACATAAATTTGACACATATCAAGTAACCATACGAAGAGATTGAACATCATATATTTCACCCAAAATCATATGGCATTGGGTATATAGGTTTCACACGTATATAGTGTTTAACATTGACTTTTCTATCAAACATGATATTCTTATTTATACTTGATATACCAACAATCTCCCGCTCAAATGTGAGTCCATTCATTAATCTGGGTATGCTCTCCCTCAAGCAAGAACATTTTCATCTTTATACACTTGCACAATCATTGACACCACATAAACAAGAAATGCCACCTAACCACCTATGTCAAGAAGACTTTAGATACAAGGAGCAACTCAAACATCGGCTCAAATACTACTAATAGATATATCACACATGTGAAATATTGAACATCATATCTTCACCTAAAACTTTAAGGCATTGGATATATAGATTCACAAACTTATATAGTGTTCAACGTTTACTTTTTCAACCAATGTGAAACTCTTATTCACACTTGATATACCAACAAATGATTGTACTTGTCCATATTAACTTGAGAGTACAAGAATTATATGTTTATTTTACATGTACGTATCTATTAAGCTAGTTGTCTTGTGCCAATAGCAAGTTTATCCGCAAAAATCTGCATGTACAAATTATTTTTTTCATTCTTAGTTGCATTTGGAGATTTAGAGATTGTTTATTGTTAGATTATATAAATAAGATTCATTCAAATATAAATAAGAATAGAACAATCATATTGACCAAAAGTTGGGACATTTGTCCCATATGTTGAAATCAAACATAATGATAAAGAAAGCTAAAATCACGCTAGCAATACACATAAATATTTTAGAAACCAATGAGAAATAATAAAATCAAAATGTTAATCTTAATAACCAAACTAACTTCTTCCACACATGGCTAATGGTCAAGAATAAATACAATATCTTTAATCTCATCTATCGTCAAAAAAAATATTTGTAGGTGTTAGCTCATATCAACTACAAGTGGTCTCTAATATAATCAATTCAATCATGTGTTAACAAGTCATATGTAAGGTTAAAAGTGTGTGAATTTGGCCATAGTCTAATAAGCTTCTTACTTAAAATATGGTATCGACAAAATAAAATTGCCTATGTGAACACTGCACCTAGAAGGGAAAATAAACAATGTCACACCATGATGACGAACAAACAAACGTCACACTGAGACGATAAAATCATATATAAAACACAAGAAAAAAACTAAATATTTTTGAAAAATCACTTATTTAAATAAAATAAGATAACAAAATAATTTGGATGAGATATTTTGAACTAAAAAATGGTCCTAAAACACCCCTTTAGTAGATAAAGAAAAAGGAAGAACTTAGGGATTTTTTAGAGAGGAGCGACGACTAACCCATTACACAAAAAATCTTTTAAGTTACATTATGTTTCCTTTGCTAGTCATTTGTCTCACTTTCAACAACAACTAGTGCAATGGAAAACATTTTATCAATAGAAACTCCTCCACCAGCTGCTGCAACAATATGTTCTTCATACTAATCTTTCAAAAAGACATTAATCAAACCTTACAAACGATATGCACTTCTTGATTTCGTCTACCCTGATTTAGATACATGTATAACCTCTAAAACGTTGGTAATATAGGTTTAAAGTAGCTTCAACAATCAACTCAATGTGCTGCTTGAATTAGATCTTAACATTATGTGACAATAATTCGAAAAAATTGTCAAATTTAAAGCACCACATGTGTAATTTACTATACTTAATAACTAATGGTGCAAATGAAATGTAACTTAAAAGACAAAGTCGAAAAAATAAAAATTTAAAGGACCTAAACATAAATTATAAGTGTTATAAAAAATAGAAAGGAATAAAATGTTATTTTTGTGAAATATAAAAGGACCTTGAGATGTATTTTGCTAAATTTATATATAATCTAACAACAAGCAATCTCTAAATCTCCAAATGCAACTATGGATAAAATATAATTTGTACCTTCAAATTTTTCAGATAAACCTGCTACAAGGACAAGACAATTAATTCTTAACATTCTATGACAATAATTCAAGAAAATAATAAAATTTAAATGACGGCATGCATAATTTATTATAACTTAACGTTTAATGGTGAAATAAAATATAACTTAAATTAAAAATTTTGAAAAATAAAAATTTAAAGGACTTAACTGAGAACTTAAATGAACTTAAATTATCTAAGTGTTAAAAAAAATTATTCCATTGTTACTTTCGTGAAACATAAAATATCTCATAATTTTTTTTTAGCCCTTACATAAAATTGTAATTTTTCTAATGTAAATTTTTCTTAGAAAATAATTGAAAAAATTTAAAATGATGGAGATTTCAAATTCACAGACTTTGAGATATATGTATATTTATTTATTTATTTTATAATTAGATCAATATTTCTTGTTAAAAAAAATTCAGTTAACAAATTATATTTAACTAAACAATCTAAAAAAGAAAACTAAGGAATAAAAGCATACCTATATTTAATGTCCGCCTATGTCCGCCTCAAATAAAATTACCACCAATGGAGACAAAAAAATTATAACAGTTTTTTAACCTTTTTATGAGGTAGTTTCATATTCATAGGTTTGCCCAATTATGTTATGGAGTAGTCATATTATTATCACATGAAATTCAAAGTTTTATCCTACATTTTAAGATTCACTTGCATAGAGTTCATGTTGGCAAGTGAACGGCATCTTGTCACAAGTCACAGATTTTCGAGTCAACAAGAACAATTATTTGCTCAAAGAAATAAATTAAAAGCACGATAGGAAAATGATGTTTTTGGATAAAAAAAAATATTATAGGAAAATGATGTGTTTAAACTAAATACAATATCTTATGTATCTGATGATTTTATTTAATTCTTAGAGATATTATGGAATTATTACAAATAAAGACTCAATTACTAAATTCTCTTTAAAATTGTAGGTGAAATAACATCTTGAAACGAAGGGCTAGTTCAAATGTACATAGCTTTTTTTAGCTGTCCCAATTAAAATTGAAAATTTGTAATCCATTTTTTTCACACTTATAAATACTATTTTACAGATTTTTAGACATTCTTACCACTACAACAAATAGTCATTATGTCTCTATAATAAACAAATAGGTGCTTTATATCCTAAAACATTGTTTTCTTTTTTTAAATACAAAAGTTGTATAGTTTTTTTATATATTTACTTAGTCTTTATAGAATATATTTTCTTGGTAAAAAACTTAATCTATGTGTTATGTTAATTCATGTGGATTATTTTAATTTTTGAATGATTTTTTGAAACATATTTAGAACATTATAAATAGTTTTTTATAAATATTTCAAATACCAAAAGCTCAAAAAATAATACATTGAGTGTATTTATAAAGATTGGTCGTATTATGATAAAAATTCTATTTTTTTTACAGAAGCTACCATAAACGATTCTCTAACTTAAGTAGTGTATATCGCTCATACAACTAATTCAGTTTGATCTAGTAGTCAGTTCTTTTATCTAATTTATTTGTAATACTTATACGACTAATCCACTTTAATCCAATGGTTGATTCTCCAATCAAAATTGTCGCTACTACTCACATAATTATTCTTGTTCGATCTAAAGTTAGGTTCTTCGATCAAAATTGTATGTGACACTCATATGACTAATTCAATACTAAAGACTAAAATATTTTGATTCGACACGATAAATTTTGTATATCACAATGAGAACTAGGGTTCACTTATTGTGTGATACTAAAGACCATATAAGATTTCACTTATCATTGTACAAACTAGAGGTCACTTATTATCATATAAGTGTTATGAACAACAAGATTGAATAACCAACTATTTGATCGAACTCGAGTAGTCATATAATTGACATAGACAACTTAGTAATATTTTAATTGAATTAAAAATCTAATAATTAAATGTTGATTAAAAATAAAACACAAAATTCCAATTATAGTAGTATATTTTATTTGTAATTTATATATGGTTAAATAATTAAACATATATGATATTTTTTTCAACTGAATAAGAAATCTATTAAAGAAATATATTGAGCTAGTTAATACACAATAACCTGAGCAAGAAAAAAAGCATAACGACTCAAAAACCAAATCAATCCAAAGCATTTAGGACTAAATGACACTCAATGAACTATTATAATTATAATATCTATATATTATATAAAAAAATCGATATTTTTAAATTTTATAATATCAATGAACTATTTGAAAATGTTATAAAATTTATTCTAACACTAGTGTCAGCCTCTAATAATTTTAATATTGA
>JBBPBT010000072.1:2872796-2925129 GCA_037974875.1 Cicer bijugum | reverse complement strand
CATTAAATAAAAAAATACTACTTTTGTCAAAAGATTTGAAAAAAAAAAATCAATGTTATCCTTTAAGAAAAAAATATTAAAATGAATATTACTAAGTTATTCTTTAAGGAAATATTATTAAAAATGAATATCGTTAAGTTGTACGTATGACCAATACGATTAGTCAAATTTGATTATATTTGTTTATCTAATTTTTGGTGTTATTAAAAGATAGTAAGTGAGCTCTAGTTTACATTGTGATAAATTTATCATGTTGAATCAAAATATTTTGCGTATTATGTATCACATAGTCGTATGAGTGTTACAAACAACAAAGATTAGAAAACCAATAGTTGTTTCGAAGTGAATTAGTAGTATGAATGTTAAGAAAACAATATTAGATAATTGGTCATTGGATCGAACTAAATTAATCGTTTGAACAATATAGACTACTTAGATTCATGAACCACATGTTGTAGCCTTTATAAAAAAAATCAAGTTGTTATTATCATAATACGAACAAATTTTACAAATACATTTTAAGTGTTATTTCTTGAACTTTTTAATATTTGAAAAATTTATATTGAATTTACTTTTTATTAAAAATTTATAAATATTTATAATATTGTAAATATGTTTAAAAATATTATTCAAAATTTTAAATAATAAACATCAATTGACTAATGATAATAGACTAAGAATATTAAAAAAAAAAAAAATTCTATAAAGACTAAGTAAATATATTAAACTGAATTGTTTATTATAGTGACATAACAACTACTTATTGTATTGGTTTACAAAAAGTTTAGATAAATTGGAGTTCTAAAAAATCCTCAGAGTCAGACTAAATTTTAATCTTCAAAAGACATTAATAGACATATTTATAGAACATCCAACAACAAAATTCTCACATTAACGGCAATTAGAGTTAAATCCATCATCTTGTAATTTTTTATCGATTGAATCAACCTTGATTTGATATATCTATTACAAGCATTCGTATAAATCATATAATTAAGTATGTAGAGAGAGTAATAAAACTAAAAAAAAGGTGTTAGTGTTAACCGGTGTTATAGCCCCCTTTCTAGAAATAGTACCCACAAGTCTCATAAATTTCCATGGAATTTGTGAATCACTTAAAAAAATTATTCTGTTTCACTTTGAGTTGTATCAACCTCAAACCCCATTCCACACTGCTTTCCACTACTTCTTCAAAGTACACACACACTCATTCACTGGTAAAGTCACTCACCTCTTTCTCTTTCATGTTTTTAGGCAACTTTTTATAACTAGTTTTTTCCACTTTTTCTCCAAAATCACTTAAATGGCTTTCACATTCATTATCTTGATTGTGTTTTTGCCTCCATTCAGTCCTCTGCTTCACCTGACACACTCTTTCCATTCACCCTTTTTTCCATCTCTTTCTTCATTCTTTTCACGTGGGGTGCCCTTCTGACATTTTTCTTCTCTCTCTCTCTCTCTCTCTCTCAATCATCAATCTTTTGTAGTTCAAGGTTGTTGCTTTATTATCTTAAAGGAAAGTTGAATTTGGTTTCTATTTTTCTTTTTGTTACGACACTTGTGTGTGTGTGTACCTTGTACACTGTACATGCTTTTTTTTTGAAGGTTTTTCAATGGTTTTTCTCTTATGAGGGTATGCAAAGTTGAGATTTTTTTACTGTTTTAAGGTACTATTCCTGAAAAATTGAAGTGGGGTCTTTTGATTTCACCTTAGAACTCTTATTTTGTGATGGATACTTGGAGTTTTGTTCCTGAAGAAAAAGGGTATGTTTCTAATGATACACTTTCAGCTTCAAACACACTTGGAAGAACTAAAGGTTCATTCTTGAGTTGGGATTTGAAAACCCCATCAAGTTTTTTGGGTCAACAAAGCATTGAGAATGATAATAATCATAATCAAGGTTTTGAGGAATTGGGGTTTCATGGAATGTTGGGGAAACAATTGTCAAGTGTTGATGTTGATGATGATGATGATGTTGTTGTTGGTAATGTTCATAGCAGAAAAATGGATAGTGATGTTGTTATGGCTGCTCCAATTCCAAATGCATTTTCTGTTAGAGAAAATCACTTCAATTCAAAGATTTCAAATACTTTAGGTGACACTAATGGTTGCAATTCACTCATAGATTTGAAGTTGGGTAGGTTTGGTGATCATGGAGATGCAATTGGTTCAACATTTTCAAAAGGGACTAACATTTTGTCGTCGTCCGGTTCGTCGACGCCACCTAAGAGGGTTCGGTCTTCTGGAGTCCATTCACAGATTTCTTACTGTCAAGTCTATGGATGTAATAAGGATCTGAGTGGTTGTAAAGATTACCACAAGAGGCACAAAGTTTGTGAGGTTCACTCAAAGACTTCCAAAGTTATTGTGAATGGAATTGAACAGAGGTTTTGTCAGCAATGTAGTAGGTTGGTCAATCTTCCAACATCATGTTTCACTTTTTTTTTTTTATTTCAAAGTTGCTCTTATGAACTAAATTTCATAGATATGCCAAATTAGTTCCGTGTAGTGTTGTTGTCAATTGCAGATCGCAGAAAATAGTTGTTTGTTCAAAATTAGTCGGGCTTAAGCAAAGGCTTGCCTGTGCTTGAACTATTAACTAATTGTTATGAAAATGTTACATGATTTTTACTTTGTTACCTTTTTAAAGATTTGTTTCACTTACAAATTTTTATAACATGATACAATTGTTTTTAGAAAAATACTTGTGAATTTTGGAAATGAAATAGAAAGTTTTCTTAAATCACAAATAGCTCTTAATATTGAGTTTCATCCTTCTAAATTGCATGTCATGTGGGTTTCATTTGATTTTATCTGATTTTGTTCTTACCCTATGAGGTTATCCTTATCCTACCGTACCATTCTTTTCCAAGTTCTTTTCTTACTGTTCTTCCTACTCCAAGTTACCACAAAACTTGGTTATTTGGGAAAAAAAAAGGTTAATTTTAAAAAGGCTTTTGTTTGTCCAAATTAATCATTATTTTTGGATTAGCTTCTTGAACTAAACAGATTTAGTCATTTTTGGATGGAACTTCCTTTTCAGAAATGGTAGAAACATTCATTTTGTGAATATTCCTATTTTAAACCTGGATTCTCTATAGTCAATGACTGCACACATATGCGCAGTCAATTGAGATCGTGCGGTCCAGATCTTAAGTTCAATAATTTTAGTTTTAAAAAAATAAAAATTTAGTTGAGATCTGGACCATCTCATTGTCAGTAACTTTGTGAATGTTTGTGGTTAGTGACAGCAGAGAATCCGATATCTCCTATTTTCTATTAACTGTACTTTATTTGTCTCTAATTTTTTTGATTTTTGCTCAACTAATTTTGGATTTAACTCACTTTATGGAAGGAAATAAGGCATGTAAGTTGATGAGAAAATCAATGGTTAATATTTATTGCACGCACTTGAAAAACATCTCATGGATTTGTTAAATTGTAATTCCTTAATTTTCTCATCAACAGTTAACATAATTAAATACCTTCCCCTCTAAAGTGAGTTCCACGCTTTAAAGGAGTCAAATTCTAATTTTTCAGCTTTAGATTATCTAAAATGGACAAGCTTGAAAAGAAGCTCTACTTTGACATTATATAGTGCTGCTGTAATGTTTAGCTTACTACTCAGGTTTCATTTGCTGGCTGAATTTGACGATGGTAAGCGGAGCTGTCGTAAACGCCTTGCAGGCCATAATGAGCGCCGAAGAAAGCCACAAGTTGGTATTCACTCTTTAAGATCTGGGAGGTTGCTTCAGCCATATGGTGGTAATAATATATTTGTGAAATCCTTTACATCTAATTATCATATGCTTGGTTATGATTGATATAGAAACATGCCATAGTAACTACGCGGTGCAACAGCTGTAAGGACTATTAGATCTAGAGATAAGTCTTATCCCTCTTGATGTAACGGTCCTCACAAGTGTTGCACCCTGCAGTTGCAATAGAGGATCCATACACGCTAAAAGATGCAATGCCTATCATCAGGCCATAGTACTCCATGATATGTAATTTAATTTTCATAGATTTACTTGTGTTCTTGAAGTAATTTCCATAAAAAAATGTGCACGTGTTCTCACCCAGTAGAAGTAAAACAATGTTTTGCTTTTATGATTCTATGGATTTAGATCTAAAAACATGTATATTATGTGCTATTTGTTACAAGTTATCTTTTTTTGTTTCTGAATTATTCTCCCACTTACGTTGGTTTTGCACCATCCTTTATCATTTGTCATCTTTGGTGTAAAGCTAGCTTTATCTTGGATTCTTTTGTCACATGGTTAATGTGAACCATAATTGACTTGTTCAACAATAATAATTGAGTCATATCTGTAACAAAAGGATTCATTATAGTTTAGTGGCTATACATGGTCAGTCTTCTTTAGTACCGGATTTTCTTCAAGGAATAAAGCTATCTGCTTATGATCGATAAATTATTCACTTACTTCCCTAATTATTAACATTATGAAGCATGTGTAAATGACTTTTTTTACCGTTTTATTACCCGGATAGCAGCCATACTGCTCCTTGCTAACCCACTTTTGGGGTCAACGATTCGCTATCTGGGATTGACAAGTTAAATATTGCCTGTTGTAATTTATATTTATCTATGATTAATAAGAACGGGAAAGAAAGAGATGAAGTAATGTCAAATTTTTTTATAGCATACCGTGTCTTGTATATTGTTGTTTAATGCATGTAATAACGAAATGAAAAATGAAGCATAAAAAGTGAACTGGCCCTAAATGTTTTCCATGATAAGCGGAAGTAATCCCTGCATGTCTAATACTTTGACAGTGACAAATTCCAATACTCTTTTGGGGTCTTTAATTGATTATGGAGCTGTGTTTCTTATTATTTTTTCTTCATTGAAATTCAATCTTATATCAGTAAATTTTTTTGATCTTCAGCTTTATAAATATCCTGTGGTTATTGCAGATAGCCGATTCCAAGGAACCATGCTAACATCGGCATCTTTTATATGCCAAGAGATACTCCCTGGCGAGTTCTTGTCTTCTGAGAAATGTGGAGCTAGTAACTGGTGGAGACCGATAAAAGCCGAAGACGGAACCGGTTTTAGGCCCTTTTCATCTATTCCAGTCAGCAATGGACATCCTCATTCGAGAACTCTATTTCCTTCCTATAGTGATAAACAATTTCCCTTTCTCCACGAAAACGGTGCTACATCTGCTACTGAAAACATATTCTGCGAAAACAATAGTCAATATCCTCCTATCCTCGGGGGCTCGAATTCTGGATCACAATCATTATTCCAAAACACCGCCTTAGGAAGCGAGGACTTCAATGTTTTTGAAACGGAATCAACTGTTCAAGGATTATCGGGAGTTTCAGATGGTGGTTGTGCTCTCTCTCTTCTGTCATCTCAATCACAAAACTCTTCAAGCCAATCGTCAGGAATTCCCATGTCTCGTCACTTGGTCATTCCGAGCAGCCACAGCCATTACAGCATGAGTCCGGTCTCTGAAAAGATGATAGGAATGAGTTCACATGCTTCGAGCGGAGTGTCGGATAGGTTTCCATCTGAATTAAATCATAACGATGGAAGTCATCTTAGTCCTATATTGATATCTGGCAACAATGAACTTGTCCATTTTGAAATGGCAGACGGGATATTCCATGGTTCGGATTTTGTCAATGTGAAAGACCGTCTTTCTTGTGAAGATGGTCCGACCATTGATTTGCTTCAACTATCGTCACAACTTCAGCGTGTCGAGCATCAGAGGCAAGCCTTGCAGGTGAAGCAAGAAAATGATTCTTCCTGCTCTCTCCGGATTACTTAAGATGTTTTTAGGAGGTACTTTTTCTGTTACAAGATATTTAATCCAAATTTTCTCTATACTAGCTAATTTAGCGCTTCAACTGTACTGTGTTGTATTACTGCGCATTATTCTCTAGCTTGAAATTTTGCATCTTATTCTTTACATAATATAAATATTTTTTGTTTTCATTTTCTATTTTCACTTTTAGTTCCAAAAATGACGTTTTGCTTTTAATTTGTTTTTTATTTCCAAACACTTCTAAACAAGTGAAAATAGAGAGTTGCCACCACTTTTTCCTGTATGAAACTTTGTAATAAACAAGTGAAAATAGAGAGTTGCTATCACTTTTTCCTGTATGAAATTTTGTAAAAGCAGAAAATTGATTGAAAGTGAGTTTTGTATTGTATTTAAATTGAAAACAAAATGTGTTTTTTGATGCCAAGCAGATCATAAGGGCTCAATTCGTTTTCCATAATATTCTCTTTCAATATTTTATCATTAAAATATCTATCACCTTTGATTTTACCATGATTCAAAATAGCATTCACTATTTTCTATACAAATCTTTGAAGTCAAAAGACATTATTTGATAGATATGCAATGTGCAATTAAAATTAAAAGTTATTATTGTTGTTTCTATTATGCAACATTTCTCAATCTTGAAGTACAAAAGATTTCAATTTCAATTTTTTGCAGGAAAGAGCTTGTTGTGATTGTGCAGCATGTTGTGACAGACACCAATGTAATGCAAAGTGAAGAAAAAGCTTAGTATCTTGATATCCTCCAACTCATGAGATGCTAACTAGTTTAAGTAGTTTTCTCGCGCTGATTCGGTTCAAGAAGCTGACCAATGGTTCGGACGCAATAGTCCTTCTCGATCGACATAAATCCATCTAGAATGTAATAATAAACAAAAGCCTGAGATGTATCAAAGTGTGACATTCAGGTTATCTAATAATGTTGATATTTTGATGAATGTTAAATCTGCACTAATACATTAATCTAATAATGTTGGTATATTGTGGTAACTGTGTCATGAATCCAACTCAATAATAAGCTAGAGTATTTTTATAGGAACAATACTGGATTCTCTGCATTAAAAAATTATGCATTTATACACATCAATTGATCTCAGGCCAGCTATTTAAGATCCGACGGCTCACATAACAACTTCACCAAATCATTATTTATATCATTAAATAATCTTCACTCAAACGTTTTGTCAAGAATTTTCAGCATGAAATCCAAAAGCTTGATATGCTGCAAAATCACATTTCAACTACAAGTAGAAGAGTATATGGGAGTGTAGAGAACTTTTAAGCTTTAAAATAGTAATTTAGTATAGGCCAATGTCATTTTCAGCATTTCTAATATAGTATATTAAGTAATATTAAAATAATATTTGAAAACATCATCATAGATTATGTTTTAAAATAGATTACTATTAATAAAAATTACAAGAGTTATTCTTGTTTTACTCTCACAAGTGTAAAATAAATAGTGTATGGGAAGAAAGTGGTTGGATTATTTCAATAAATGGTGAATCATTTGGATGAACTCGAACTCAAATCCTAATCAAAATAATCATTGATCAAATTTTATCTACCTTTCAATTAAATTTTATATTATCGAGTTTTTTGCCCTAATGAAAATTGAAGAGTCAAGATAAAAAAATAAAAATAAATAAATAAATAATATCAACTTGGCCAACTGGCCAAAGCTCTTTTGAGAATATATACAAATAGACACCCAAGAGGAAAGCAGAAATTCCCATGAGCATTGGCATTTTTCTTTTACTTATCATTTTGTTACCATTAAGATCTATCTTTACTCTTTTCCTCTAATTTTTTTTTATTCAGTTTTTTCATTTAAAAAGAGTCTTTCTATGCCAATAAAACCTTTTATATATATATAAAAGGTCATTGTTCATTCATCACTAATATTTACTTAAAATGTATAAAAAACACAATTAAATTAAATTAAATTAAATTAAATTTGAGCTTTTGATAGATTATTAATCTCACTTTTTCCCTATCGCATTGAGTTTTTCACTATCAAATCCTAGAATCGGGTAAAATATCGAGAATTATGGGTGATTGGAAAAGCATCCACATTCATAAAATAAAAAAGTTTGTGCTGGCAGCTTATTGGCCTAGTCCTTTCTAGGTATGCAGATGTAAATTTTAAAATACTCAATATATATATATATATATATATATAAATATATATTAATTTTTTTAGTTTATTTTTATTTATAGTTTATTTCTAATGAAATATGTAAGACATATGATTTTATATAAATACTACTCATCTGAATCATTTATCTTCCTATATTGATACAAATATTTTCCGCATTCCATCAATGTCAATAGATGTTGCATTTCAAATTTGTTACCTCTAAGTGATGAACAATATGTTTGATGTACATTTTAAACCTGTTTGATTTTCATTAAACTTTCAATGTTATGTTCATTTAATGTCATTAATATGTTTTTTGGTTTAATCATGTTCTTCGACATATCAC
This sequence comes from Cicer bijugum, assembly GCA_037974875.1. Taxonomy (NCBI): domain Eukaryota; kingdom Viridiplantae; phylum Streptophyta; class Magnoliopsida; order Fabales; family Fabaceae; genus Cicer; species Cicer bijugum. Next base: position 2,916,824 of record JBBPBT010000072.1, on the reverse strand, counting down.
TAAATACAGATTTCTCTTCATGAGACAATCGACCTAAGAAAGAATGACCAATCAATTTTTCGCTCAACTTGTGGTTATGGATACCATATGCTACATGCAAATACCAACCATTACAAACACTTGATGGTGTTCCGCTCAATCTAAATAAAAATTAACATTTTTTAGTCTAGTACTCCTCGCATATTTAGGATTTTTTTCAACGTCTATATTTGCCATATCTTTCACAACCAATAATTAATTTTGTCTTTATTCGTGGTCGTGTTGTGGCGGTTTCAAATCTAAAAATGAAAACAACAATTCTATTTTACCTTTCAATAATTCTAGTCCAACTCAATAAAATCATCATGTGTATCAAATATTATGTCGGTGGTAAATACATTAGACAAATCCACTATACTAGGTTCAACATCTAGTTCATTGTGTTGTCAAGTTGTGGTTCAACATTGTCATTCATTGTGTCTAAATCAATTTTCAAATTATTATACATTTCGTCAAAATCAGATTTCAAACATTCATACATTTTCTCACTATTATCTTTCCCTTAGTCCATTTATCTACTTCCAATAAAAACATGTCAAAAATTCATAAATATAGCTTATGCGAAATACGTGAATTGAGTTTGCGTACATATACGCATTCACAATTCAGCTCATGTACATACTTATTCTGATCACTAAAAAAATTTACATGTATATGAACTCAATCTATGTACATTTACATGAATTGTATTTGTGTGGCCCATGTAATTCCTTAAATTACAGGTCATATGTGAGCTCAATTCACATATACTTACGTGAATTTTATTTGTGCAGCGCTTGTAAACACTTAAATTACAAAATGTACATGAACACAAAATACATAAGTGTATATGATTTAAATTGTCCACTCAATTGACAACTTGATTGTTTGCAGTATCTGAGTCACTTTGACCACGATACTCGATTGACACATCGATTGATGCTATATTTCAAGTCACAGTGAGCACCCAATTTTGAACAACTCGATTGCTCACTCGATTGAAAGGAAATTACAGCATCAGGTCTGAATCACTTTGATCACGACACTCGATTGACCAATCGAGTGATGCTATTTTTCAAGTCACAGTGAGCACCCAGTTTTGGCCAACTCGATTGCTCACTCGATTGAAAGGTTTTCATAGCATCAGGTCTGATTTAGAAACTGAATCAATCGATTGACCAATCAAGTGAAGCTTATATAATTCAAGTTTCCAGAAACACAGAAAATACGACACTCGATGCAGCAATCGATTGTATCCTTACAAACTCGATTGGCCAATCGATTGTCCTGGTGTTTTCCTTGAATATATATATGATGCTTCAAATCTTTTTTAAAAAGAACTTTTGAAACAACTTGTATAACTCTTGCATAAAAACTTTTCACATCTTTTCAGAATCTCTTGCTCTCAATCTTGCATATCTCTGAAAATACTTTGAAAGAAAAGTTTCCTAACACACAAAAATATTCATTGGCAAATCAAATCTTTTGTGTGATGCTAGAGTGATTGAACACATTTCTTGATACTACTTTTCTTTGTTCGTGAAAAAGACAATTCTTTGTAATTGATGCTGTAACAAATCTAGTTTAGAAACTGGTGGCTATCCTTGTTGGTGTGGTATCATCAAGAGGAAGTCTACTTTGATCTTGTGTGAGTTTGTGGATAAACTACAAGGATCAAAGGGGTGACAAGATAGAAGTGAAGGGAGTTAGATTGATAGGTCGTGTAGAAGACTGGAAAATCTGTAAAAGTACTCGAATTCATTCTATAGTGAAAAAGGCTGGAATCATGATTATGATTTCAGGACTGGATGTAGGTCGTTGGATCAACGGCTGAACCAGGATAAATCTTGGTGCAATCTTTCCTATCCCTTCTCTTTAATATTCAACATTGTTTAATTGCTTATTCTTGTATGCTCCTTGAATAATCTTGTATGTGATTTTAAGTTTCCGCTGTGTGTGTAAATTGTATGATTGTTGCATGATAGATATGGGAATTATGTCTAACTAGTTGGAGTTGATCTTAATTCTCTTGTTATTAATCATAAAAGAAGTCATAGTTTTCCAACAATTGGCATCAAGAGCCTGACTTTTTTAGAGAAAAACTCATAAAAGAAAATGACTTCTTTGGATTTCCTAGGAGAAGGAGCATCTCTAACCAGACCCCCTGCCTTTAATGGTACAGCATACATGTACTGGAAAGAAAGAATGCTTATCTTTCTGGAAGCATGTGGGCTGGACATTTTAGATGCAGTGGAAAACGGTCCTTACGTTCCTAAAATTGCAGGTACTGAAGGATCATCATGCATTATCAAACCAAGAGCTGATTGGTCTGATGATGACAAAAAGAAAGTTGGTTACAATGCTAAAGCAAAGAATATCATAACATCAGCCTTAAGTGCAGAAGAATTCTTCAGAGTGTCAAACTGCAAGACTGCAAAGGAAATGTGGGACACTTTGCAAGAAACACATGAAGGTACTACAAATGTCAAACGGGCAAGAACAAATACACTTATGCACGAGTATGAACTTTTCTGCATGAAGAAAGATGAATCTATAAATGATCTACAAACAAGATTCACTCACATTATCAACAATCTACATGCCTTGGGAAAAGTTGTGGATAATGAACAGCAGATAGGAAAAGTCATGAGGTGTTTGTCAAGGGAATGGCAACCCAAGATAACTGCCATTGCTGAGTCTAAAGATCTTGCCAACATGACTATAGCAACACTATTTGGAAAGCTTCGTGAACATGAGATGGAACTACACAGATTAAATGAGACAGAACAATCAAACAAAAAAAGCAAAGGAATTGCACTGAAGACTCAAACTCACAAAGCAAAAACTGAACAAGATTCAGAAAGCACAGAAAGTGAATCAAGTGAAGAACCTGAGATAGGTATGTTGGTCAGAAAATTTAAGAATTTTCTGAAAAAGAAAGGAGGCCAGTCAAGGAAACCACAGAATTCCAAAACAAAAGGCTCCAGCAAGGGTGATACCAGTGATAGCAAAGTCATAACTTGCTATGAATGTGGGAAAATAGGCCACATCAAATCTGAGTGTTACAGGCTGTAAAACAGAAACAAGCCTACGAAGACTAAGGGCAAGGATCAGCAACCTTCAAACAGGAAAGCCTACATTGCCTGGAATGACAATGATGAAGATTCATCTGAAGAATCAGAGAATGAAGAAGCTAACTTGTGTCTTATGGCTAATACTGATTTAGAATCTGACAGTGAGGTAAGTACTACATCTAATCCATCTTATGATGAGCTTCATGATGCCTTTAATGAATTGCATACTGAACATGTTAGTGTACTTAAACAACTGATTAGTACTAAGAAACAGCTAGAAGAAAAATGCATGCAATTTGTTGAAGTTAATTTGAAGCTTGAGTCTCTTATAGCATAAATGAAAAACTGAAAAGAGAAACTCATGAACTGAAATGTGATGTAGATAAGTTCAACAGTGGTAAAAACAACTTAGAAAGACTTCTTAGAAATCAGAGAAATCTAGATGTTAAAACTAGACTTGGTTATAAACAAAACATGCATATGAAAAGGCATCAGAAATTTGTTCAATCTAAAAAAATGTATGATAACTTTACTAGACCAAATCAGAAGCCATCCCCTGCTGTGGTATGTCACTTTACTAGACCAAATCTTTTATCCAGATATGCTTGGCATCCAGAAATCAATCATGGTATCTGGACAGTGGATGCTCCAAACATATGACTGGAGACAAGTCCAAGTTCTTGTCTCTGAACTTAAAAAGTGGTGGCTTTGTCAAATACGGAGACAACAACAAAGGAAAGATCCTAGGCATTGGAGATATATGAAATAACTCAACTGCAGTTATCAAGGATGTTTTATTTGTTGAAGGCCTGAAACACAACTTACTAAGCATTAGTCAGCTGTGTGACAAAGGGTTTAAGGTAAACTTTACTTCCATATCCTGCACGCTTGAGCATAAGGAAGTTGAAGGTATGAAACTGACAGGTAAAAGAATTAATAATATTTATATGATAGATTTTGATTTGTTACCTGCAAATAATATCTGTTGCTTGTTGTCTAGTGCTGATGAGAGCTGGCTGTGGCACAAACGAGTGGCTCATATTCATATGGACCACTTGAACAGGCTTGTCAGCAAGTAGCTAGTCTTAGGTCTCCCCAATAGGAAGTTCTCTAAGGACAGACTATGTGACTCCTGCGAGAGGAGTAAGCTGGTCAAATCCTCTTTCCCCCCTATAGACTTGGTTCAAACCAAGAAGGTTTTAGAGTTGGTGCATATGGACCTCTTTGGTCCATCTCAGGTTAGGAGTTTTGGAGGGAACCTATATGGCTATGTTTTGGTAGATGATTACACCAGGTTCACATGGACATATTTTCTGACTCACAAGAGTGAGGCATTCTCAACTTTCAAGAAATTTGTTGCTTTGACTCAAAATGAGAATAATGAGAAAATCATATCCATAAAAAGTGATCATGGAGGTGAATTCCAAAATGATGCTTTTCAAACCTTCTATGAAAATCATGGTATCAAACATATCTTTTCAGCCCCTAGAACTCCACAGTAGAATGGAGTAGTAGAAAGGAAGAATAGATCCTTAGAAGAGCTTGCTAGGACAATGCTTAAAGATTCTAATCTTCCTAAGTACTTTTGGGCTGATGCCATTAACACTGCTGCTCATGTAGTGAATAGGGTTCTCATTAGACCTTTTCTTAGAAAGACTCCCTATGAGTTATACAAAGGGAGAAAGCCTAACATCTCCTACTTTAGGATTTTTGGGTGTAAGTGCTTTGTGTTAAACAATGGCAAGGGACCTTTAGGTAAGTTTGATCCTAAGGCAGATGAGGGTATCTTTCTAGGGTATTCCCAAGTTAGTAAGGCCTATAGAATCTACAATAAAAGGACCAAAACTATAGAGGAGTCTGTACATGTCAAATTTGATGAAAACTTGAACAACACTCTTTCTATAGTTGATAAGTCTTTGGATGATGTTGTGGATTCTGAACCTGTAGAAACCAGTGAGCCTGAACCTCCAACCAACCTTGACTGTGTGGAACCTATTAGGGAAGTTGATCTACCCAAAGAGTGGAAGTTTGCCAAAAACCATCCCATAGATAACATCATTGGAGAGATTTCAAAAGGTGTTTCAACCAGAAAATCCCTTAGAGAGTTTTGCAACCTTACAGCTTTTGTTTCACAAGTAGAACCCAAAAACATTAAGGAAGCTCTTATAGACCCTGACTGGATAGTAGCCATGCAAGAAGAGCTCAATCAGTTTGAGAGAAACCAAGTGTGGACTCTTGTTTCTAGACCAGAGGGTAAGCATGTCATAGGAACTAGGTGGGTTTTCAGAAACAAAATGGATGAGAATGGTGTGATTACCAGGAACAAGGCTAGGTTAGTGGCCAAGGGTTACAACCAGGAAGAGGGAATAGACTATGATGAGACTTATGCCCCAGTAGCCAGACTAGAAGCTATCAGGATTTTATTGGCATATGCTTGTATAATGGATTTCAAATTATTTCAAATGGATGTTAAAAGTGCTTTTTTAAATGGAGACATTCAGGAGGAAGTCTTTGTAAGTCAAACTCCTGGTTTTGAAGATCCTAAGCTTCCAAATCATGTGTTTAAACTTACAAAAGCCCTCTATGGCTTGAAACAAGCTCCAAGAGCTTGGTATGATAAGCTGAGCAATTTCCTTTTACAAGTAACTCTCTTGTTTCTTGGCATAGCAAGAAACAAAACAGTGTAGCACTCTCAACTGTTGAAGTTGAGTATGTTGCTGCTGGTAGTTGTTGCGCTCAAATTCTTTGGATGCAGCAACACCTCTCTGATTTTGGGGTGGACCTAGGGATTGTGCCTATTTTGTGTAATAATACTAGTGCTATTAACATTACTAAGAATCCTGTCATGCATTCTAGGACCTAGCACATTGAAATAAGGCATCACTTCATTCGAGATCAATATCAACAGGGCAAGATTAAGTTGGAATATGTCAATACAACTGAACAGTTGGCTGACATTTTCACCAAGGCCTTGCCTAAGGACAGTTTCTTCTTTATAAGAATGAAACTGGGCATCATTGATCCCAATGAAATCTGATCCTTATACCCAATTCGACTGCACAATCGAGTGTCCTGTGGCCAAATAAGCATTAATTCACTCAAAATTCGATTGTAAAATCGACTGATTGATGAACATTGCCTCATTGTGTCAAACTGGAAACACGATATTCGATTGCAACGTCGAATGGATGGGTCTCAGTTTTTATTTTGTTTATGTCTGTTCTGTTTATTTTTGTTTCAATCGGATGGGCATTCGACTGCTAGTATCTCAGAAGCCAGACTGTTGAAGTTTTCATCACGTCAATCGGATGGAAAATCGAGTGTTCATGTCTCTCGAACCAGATTTTTGAAATTTTTTGTTTCGATATTCGATTGGGCAATCGAATGATGTACTGAAATATGGTTAAAATGCGATTGGACAAGCGACTATTTGGGATAAGTAAATCACAAGTTTGAGAACCTTTATAAATAAAAAACCCGAGCATCGATTGGATAATCGATTGGCATGTATCCGTTGAGAAAATTATAGTCGTTGGATGAGTGTAACGGTCATTTTTTTTCCCAAAAATGTAACCAGTCTATTGGGCAATCGGATTTCAACAGTGCTATATAAACCTGGACTTCACAATTCGATTTCTCAATCTAATACTTCATTCTGCTATCATCTTCTTCATCCAACTGTAATCTTTTCTTCATCCAATCAACCTCAAATCTACATTATTCAATGGCTCGTGTTAAACGAACTGGTAGAAAACCAACCATTACCTTAGTTGGCCCCTCCTCCAAAGTTATTCAACAATCCAGCTCATCCTCTTTTTCTTCTACCTCTAGTGGAAGAACCCCTTCACCATCACCTCCTCCACCTCCTTCACCTCCACCTAAAAGAGTTTCAATCCCTACACACAAGGTACTGGCAAAGGACAAGGGCAAAGCAGTTGCCACTACTCCTGAAATCAGCAAACAGAGGAAAGTTCCTCCATCTGAGAAGTTGTTGGGAGACGCCATGAAGGAGTTAACTAAGAAGAAGAAGAAGAAGAAGAAGAAGCCTTCATCCCCTCCTAAGAAGGTTAAGCCTTCAAAAGAGAAGACTACTGAAGGCAAGGCTGTTCCAGAATCTTTTGTTAAAAGAAAAATCCAAGATGCTAGAACTTTGGATTTTCCCTACTTTGATCAAAATGGCTTTTCTTTTCAAAACCATTTAAGGTTCCATGGTTTGGAAAACCTTCTTACCTGTTCTTTGGATGTCTATCCAAGGCTGGTGAGAGCTTTCTATTCCACCTTCATCCTAACCAAGACCGGGTTTGTAGCTGAAGTGAAAGGCAAAAGAATTGCTATGACCTTTGAAGAATTTTCTAAGCTAACTGGTTTGCCTTTTTGTGGATACACCATTGATGGACGAGCACAGGATGCTCCAGAAGACAAAGGTTGGGAAAACTCCATCAACAAGCATGCTGCTTTACAGGAATTGATGATGGAAGGTTTTGTTGAGAAAGGGACTATTCAAGCTGGACAGATGAAAGTTGTGCACAGGTTGCTCATGTACGTGCTAACACGAATGTTAGTACCTAGAGCCGGAAATCATGCTGTTGTACAGCGGCTAGACGTTGTCTTGCTATGGGGACTGTACAAAGAACTGAAAATGAGTTGGGCATGGATTGTGCTGCTGAACATGCATGAATCAGCACAAGGGAAGCACATCCTGCCCTACCCCCAATTAGTTATGAGGATTATGAGGCATTTCAAGGTGTCTCTAGCCAATAAAGAATCACTCACAACTATTCATACATTTGGTGAAGCCATTGTCAACCAAATGCAGATCAGACGCATCAACAATGTTTGGACAAGAACTCCAACAACTGCTGATCATGCACAACCAAGTGCTGATCAAGCCCAGTCAAGTGCCCAAGCACCTACACCTGTTGAAGGATCTTCTGAGATCATGGCAAAGCTGATGGAGATCTTGAAACTTCAAGCTGAACACAGTGAGAGGGTGGAATCTTCTCTTCTAAAGCTTCAAGCTTCCTTGGAATCAGTGCAGAAGGATGTTTCAGACATCCAGGAGCACTTGGGTCTCAAGATGTCTTTTGAAGACATTGCAGAAATTGGGAGGCAATCAACTGCAGAACCAAACCAGGACAATGAAATTGGTTCTGATTCTCATGGGGAGAAGACACCTGCTGAGGGTAATACAGCGGTCTCTCCTCCTCCTGCTGGTGATAATGAGGATCAGGCCTAAGGTTTTTGGTTGTTTAGGTTTAGATTTTTTGCTGTTTGATTGTTGTTGTTTGATTGTCTTGTTCTTACATACGTCGTTTATTAATTTCCTCTTGTATTTTTTGTCTTATGTTTTTTTTGTATTAATGACAAAAAGGGGGAGATGGTATATTGTTTGATTAATATTTGAGATTATGTGCTGTTTTGTATCATACCTAATCTGATGAGACTGTATATCCTGATATTAACACTCTGGGGTTATATCTCTGATATTATGTAAATGCTAAATGCTGCTAAACATTGGTGATATTGCATTGCATATGTCCTGATTAATGCATTACATTTATGGTCTGATACATACTAAGCTCTGGTGTTTTATATGCATCTGTTCTAATACATGTTATACTGATTGATGCACACCCTGGTTATGCACTGAAAATGTTTTGTATCATACATTCCAAAACTCAGGGGGAGATTTTTTAAATAATCTCAATATTAATTGTATGTTTGTCATTAAATCAAAAAGGGGGAGATTGTAAGCCATAAGCTTCCCTGGTCTAGTTTTTGATTTAAGTCCCAAACATACAAGTGCACATGAAATATTTGCTTTATCTAATGTTTTGAATCAAGAAACATTTCAGGCAAACATGAAGACACCACACACATGGAACAATAGTTTGCAACTCAAGGAATCAACCAAAGTTGGAGGATACACTTGAGGAAGATGCAATTTTGTATAGTGGTATTAGGTGTCTAGGTATCAAGTTAAGTAAACAATCACTAGAGTCTCACATAAGACATTGCCAATAAACTTTTGCCATTCATTCATGTGTTATGAAACTTAACTCTGAAAAACTCGATTGAACAATCGATTGAATGGGTCATCAATCGAATGGCACATAAACTGTCATAAACAACTGAGGTCTGTAACAAGATCACTCGATTGTCAAGTCAATTGCACAATAGATTGACAATTCGATTGACGCTGAAGTTTAAGTTACAGAGAGCACTCAGTTTGTGCCCAATCGATTGACCACTCGATTGTCCACTCGATTGGCAACTTGATTGTTTGCAGTATCTGAGTCACTTTGACCACGATACTCGATTGACACATCGATTGATGCTATATTTCAAGTCACAGTGAGCATCCAGTTTTGAACAACTCGATTGCTCACTCGATTGAAAGGAAATTACAGCATCAGGTTTGAATCACTTTGATCACGACACTCGATTGACCAATCGAGTGATGCTATTTTTCAAGTCACAGTGAGCACCCAGTTTTGGCCAACTCGATTGCTCACTCGATTGAAAGGTTTTCATAGCATCAGGTCTGATTCAGAAACTGAATCAATCGATTGACCAATCAAGTGAAGCTTATATAATTCAAGTTTCCAGAAACACAGAAAATACGACACTCGATGCAGCAATCGATTGTATCCTTACAAACTCGATTGGCCAATCGATTGTCCTGGTGTTTTCCTTGAATATATATATGATGCTTCAAATCTTTTTTAAAAAGAACTTTTGGAACAACTTGTATAACTCTTGCATAAAAACTTTTCACATCTTTTCAGAATCTCTTGCTCTCAATCTTGTATATCTCTGAAAATACTTTGAAAGAAAAGTTTCCTAACACACAAAAATATTCATTGGCAAATCAAATCTTTTGTGTGATGCTAGAGTGATTGAACACATTTCTTGATACTACTTTTCTTTGTTCGTGAAAAAGACAATTCTTTGTAATTGATGCTGTAACAAATCTAGTTTAGAAACTGGTGGCTATCCTTGTTGGTGTGGTATCATCAAGAGGAAGTCTACTTTGATCTTGTGTGAGTTTGTGGATAAACTACAAGGATCAAAGGGGTGACAAGATAGAAGTGAAGGGAGTTAGATTGATAGGTCGTGTAGAAGACTGGAAAATCTGTAAAAGTACTCGAATTCATTCTATAGTGAAAAAGGCTGGAATCATGATTATGATTTCAGGACTGGATGTAGGTCGTTGGATCAACGGCTGAACCAGGATAAATCTTGGTGCAATCTTTCCTATCCCTTCTCTTTAATATTCAACATTGTTTAATTGCTTATTCTTGTATGCTCCTTGAATAATCTTGTATGTGATTTTAAGTTTCCGCTGTGTGTGTAAATTGTATGATTGTTGCATGATAGATATGGGAATTATGTCTAACTAGTTGGAGTTGATCTTAATTCTCTTATTATTAATCATAAAAGAAGTCATAGTTTTCCAACACCCACATCAACTTCAATATATTATTCATTCTCCTCCTCCTCTCCATCATCTTCAACATAAATAGATTTAACTTCTTCAACATCTTCTTTAACTACCAATTCTTGTGTTATTGCCCTAAATGTACTTGTTGCTACCTTTTCTTTTTGTTGCACGCATAGTGTAGATCGTAGACTCATTATCCCCACTTGCATTGACAAAATCAGTCCAAGTTAGATTATCACTAACATAAACTAATTTTTTAGCAAGTTCACTGTCTTCCCCCAAGTCTCACACTTCAAATTCATTGGTATAACACTACAAAAAAAACACATATTTGTGGCCAATTTTATAAATATTTTGTGGCCGAATAAAACCCTCACAAATTTGTGACCGAAAAAGCCCTCACAAAGGCCAAAACTGAAATTGGTCTTTATTTGTGGCTGAAAAAGCCCTCACAAATTTTTAAACATTTAACTGGATTTTGTGGCTGCCTAAGCCCTCACAAAATCACAACATTGTGATTTTGTGAGGGCTTAGGCAGCCACAAAATCCAGTAAAATATTTAAGGAGTTTGTGAGGGCTTTGACTGCCACAAAAAATGCATTTGTGAGGGCCAAATCCGTCACAAAGGAGTGACGTGACCAGTGGAATTTATGGCTGCAAAGGCCGCCACAAAGGAATTACCACGTGGAATTTGTGGCTGCAAAGGCCGCCACAAAGGAATGCCCAATCCAGCTGGCATTTGTGGCCGCTTTTGGCCGCCACAAATGCTCAAGTTAACACTATATATATTTTTCTCCCCTCCTCCTTCATTTTTTCACATCCAACTTCTCTCTAAAACCTCATTCTAACTATTCTCTCCTCCTTCTCTCTACACAAAATTACTAATATTTTATTATTTAAATTAATCTTTAATTTAAATATTAATCTTTATTTTTAATTTAAATATTTTATTTTAAATTTTTAGTTATATTAAGATTAGTTTATTATATATTAAATTTAATTTATAATTACATTATATTTTAAATTTAATTTAATTATAATTTAAATTTTAATATTATAATTATATTAATTTATTATATATAATATTATAATAAACTATTAATTTATTATATATAATATTATAATAAACTATTATATTAAACTATTAATTAATTATATTTTTTTTAATTACGTTGGCATTTGTGGCGGCCAAAAGCCCTCACAAATACCCAGTCAGCATATTCAGCAACTCCTTTGTGGCGGCCAAAAGCCCTCACAAAGGTCCAGTGAGCATTTCATCCGTTCCTTTGTGTCGGCCAAAAGCCCTCACAAATGCCCAATCAGTTAAATTCGTCCTGTCCTTTGTGGCGGCCTATGCCCTCACAAAGGCAGACTTTTGTGACTGCAAAAGCCCTCACAAATGCCTGTCTTTTGTGGCTGCAAAAGCCCTCACAAATGCCAACTTGTTTCAGGCACTTTGTGGCTGCAAAAGCCCTCACAAAATTTTGTGACCAGCTTCTTTGTGGCTGACAAAAGCCCTCACAAAAGCCACCTTTGTGGCTGTTTTTTTTTTCCTTTGTGAGGGCTTTTGGCCCTCACAAAATCATTGATTTCTTGTAGTGTAATCACCGTCATCATTAAAGACAATTGGATCAATCACATCACGACAACCATAGCACTCTTTCAGAACTTGGTTATACTTAATGAAAATCAAGTCTTCCAACCTCTTACGCTCAAGTCTACTTCTCTTCTTGGAATGAATCTATGTATTATAATTTAAAAGGTTAGTGTACTAAACTAATAGGAACCTACATTGTAGAATACTTTATAACTTAATAACAAGTATTAACTTAAATGCTCAAAAGTACTCCAATTTCACTCACATCCTAAAGAATTGTATGTCAAACTCATCACTTAAATGGGCAATACTTGTAAAATTGGAGTTTGTGCTCCATAAGTCTTCCACCACTCCCTTGCAATGAAACAATCATTTTCATTATTTTTATACACAAGTTGTTGTGTGCTAAAAGTTTTAAGAAGAAAATAAATGAACTTCCAATTACCAAGAGCTAATGTTGCCCTTTGTCTTATTGCTCCACCCAATCCAAAAAGACCATTAGCAATCTTATACTCCGTCAAATGTGTTGTAGTCACTTCACTCATTTGATGACTTTCACTAAGTGTTTTGATGCATAAGTGAAGACCTTCCATCAATATGAGATCATTCTCAATTTTTGGTTTGCCATAAAAATACTTCAGATTTAGGTAGTAGTATGTAGCATGCAATGGATGATGAAGTTGACATTTCCACCTTTCATCAATGATTGCAAATACGTATATGTGCTTGCTTGCTTGTTCATTGAAAAACTTTTTGAATATCCTCTTTAGCCTTGATCATTGATGCATATATGTATCCCATTGTAGGTTTTTTCTCATTATCAACAAGTCTTAACACTTGCACAAGAGGTCCCATAATCTTAAGAGTGTAGATAATATCATTCCAAAATGATGTCATAAGTACTATACAGGTTGCCTTCTTTCCCTTAGGATCGTTAGCTGCCTTGGACTTCAACCATTCTTATGAAGTTAACATCTTTCTAAGATTGGCTTTTTTTATGCAATCTTTGCAAAGTAAGAAATGTGGTAGCAAACTTTGTGGCTCCATGTCTAACCAACTCAACATTATCAATGTTCTTCCTCATTGTGTTCAATGTAATGTGTGCCTATAAATAAAATCTACAAGGCTAATTTATCTTTGAATAATCATTTTAACCTTAGTAATCTTTCCAATATCTTATAACATCAAGTCTAGACAATTTTAATCACATGAAGTCTAAAATAGGTGTGGTCTCTTGGCAGTTAGCAATTTACAAGCCAATACATGATTACTTCCATTGTTAGTAACCACCTGCACAATATTTTGTTCACCAATCTCCTCAATAAAATTGTTCAATAGCTCAAATATCTTAATCTAATTCTTCATGTAGGCCAAAACATCAATACTCTTCACAAACATTGTTTCGGCTATAGAACTCACCAAAAAATTGATCAAAATCCTATTCTTTATGTCAGTCCAACCATTTGACATAATTGAGCATGCAAATTTTGTCGTTGCGCTTGATGACCATTCAACAAACCCTTTGTATATTCCAACTCTTTTTCAAGGAGTGGAACCTTCAACTCATGATAGTTTTGAGGTTTCAAATGAAGACTCTTGTTTCCAACATCAACTTGAAACTTTTTGATCTTGCAATATTAAAAGCAATTTCATTTGTATAAAAAAAATGAGCAATATATTGTACTATTTTTGCTTTTACTTCTTAGTCACGAGCATCATTTATGTTTGTTTGTCTATTGTCTTTTCCCAGTTTGTGTTGTTCTTTTTTCATGAACATTAAATCTAAGGGACCTTTTGTTTTTTGGCATGCAGTAAAGGGTCATTGTCGTTTTTTCACTTTGAATTCTTCTTATTTCAGCTAAATCGCCATTAACATGATCATCAATTTGCATTTCCACCTCAATTAATATTTCATCTTTTAGTGCTTGTTTCTCACCATAATTTGTCTGCAACAATAACTTACAATCTTGTGGCATTTTTCTGCAACTTTTTATATCTCCTTCTATTCCTAATTGATGTTGTCTTGATGTAGTAATTCCTCTAGTAGTTTCAAGTTGATAGAAATCACAAGGAATGAAGTAGGTAACAAGTTTTATTTTTTTTTTAAAAAAAAAGAGAAGGAATGAAGGAAGGAAGGAGAAAATAGAGGTTGGTTTTGTTTGAAGCTTGACAGAGGCATGACTGGTGGTGTTTGAAGTTGAAGGCAGCGCGACTGGGTCGGGAAGAACGAAAACAGAAGTTGCACGACACTGAGGTTGAAAACTTAAAGGAAGGAATAAGAAGAACGAAGAAGAATTTGAAGAAGGGAAAGTGAAATTAGGGTAATTCGAATGAAAGTGAAATTTGAAGGAAAGAAGAAATACCAAAAATACCCCCATAACATTTTAAAATTGAGGACAATATTGGATTTTTCTACACAAAAACATTTGGTATTTGTTGGGTTTTGGGAAAACGCGACCTCCGAACGCCCCCAGAACGCGTGCGACCATCATTCTCACTATATTGCAGCCAAGTCCTTTGCCACCACACTATATCGCAATCGGGTCAGGAACTGCCACAATTGACTACCTAGCGTTTAACTCCCTCATTGCACCTGAATACCTCGAGTTGCTCAATAATAGTTACTTCACTTGATCAAATATCATTTAAGTTTATCAAGATCATTTTGCAGCTTTTCTTGTTAATTCTCAATGATCAAATATTTGATTTATCAAATGTTCAAGGTATCAAACATATAAGTTATTAAATAAGTTTTGCTAATTTTTAATAAACAAACCTTTGGTCTATCAAAGTTTTAGTTTATCAAATGTATAATGTCTTTAATAAGATTGCTAATTCCCAATGATCAATTCTTTCATTTATAAAGGGTCAAGTGGACTCAAGCATATAAGATCTTTATTAGTGATGCTAATTTCCAATGATTAATCCTTTCGTTTATCAAGAGATGAGCAAGCTTAAGCATATAAGATCTTTAATAACGTTGTTACTTTATCATCAATAGTTGCATTATTGCTAATGAATGCATTGTTTGGCTCAAGGCACAATTAAGTGGAGTATTTAATTGGCATGTTATCTAATAAAACATGCAAATTACCTTGAATAACTCTCACTAGAAAATCAAATGGGAAAAGAAGAGCTGAAGATATCAAGACAATTTCTTAAAATGATGTCGAGAGCACTCAAGCATCCAACAACAAGGCTCAAAAAATTGTGGCTGTTAAAATCAAAGCAATAAGTGATGTTTATTATATGAGACATTATCCTATCTTTAAATTTATGCCTTTTCGGTATTTTGAAAGTTAGAACTTTTGTATTTCATTTCCTTTGAATGTCTGAAGTTGTAATTGAATCCTTGGTATATATGGAGTGAATTTCATTGTTTTGTTTTCGTATTAAGTGCATTGAAAGATCAAACGCTAAACTATATAAATAGTATATGTGTTGAAAATTTTCTTTAATTATTGTCATAAAATATTAAGATTTAATTTAAATATTACAATAAGTTTGAAAGAAGTTAACGACATTGACTATGTAGATAGACATTTGTTATCTTATTTAATAGACTATATGTGTGTTTAAATTACTATATAGAAAATAAAAAAATATAGACTATTTATAAAATTTCGTAAATGTTTTTTGAATGATTAATTTGAAAGACATATTGTTGCAGCATTTAATAGAGTTTCAAATTATTAAAAGATTTTAATTGAATTAGTTATTGTTGAAATTGTGATAAATGATTATCGATATAAACAAAATATAACTTATCAAATTAAGATAATATAAACTTAAATGACTTAAACCATAATTGAGTTAAACTTAAAAAACTATAAATGTATTTTTTATTGTATTTTTACTAATTTTTTATTAGTTTTTTTTAATTGATCCGCACGGATAAATGTCTAGTGTTATTTTATTATACTCAAATTCATTATCACATCTATGAACTAAAAAGTGTACAGAACTGAAACAAATACTACGCATTTATGTAATGTCTTTTGTCAGAAAAATTCATGACCAAACACACCTATAAAGGCTATTGAAAAATATACACTGTTTCATAGAAAAACATACGATAATTCCAACACTTATCTGTGCATTTTGACATATGCGCACTAGATCAATCATCAACACTAATGAGTATTGCATCAAGAGTGCAAAGCGTTTGTTGAATTAAATACAATGGTTAATTTTCCTTTTTCAAGAATTATTGATGCCCATACATTTCCAATGAAAACACACTCGCTATAAATTTAGCTTCCTTTGAACCTTTCACACCTAACCACGCTGCAAATTTTGCTATAATATACAGTACCCTCATCATATCAAAGTACTCTTTGTTACAATTTAAGGGATGGTTGATATAGATACAAAATTATAATATATTCATATAATAAGAATGTATTGAACAACATATCTTTAAAATTTGAGAGATGGGAATTGATAGAGGAAGGATGGGGACGAAATGCCTCATTGTCGTCTAAGACTTCAGAGTAAAGTTAATCGTCTAATGAAATAACGATTAAATAATTAAACGATTAAGGAAAAAGATTTTAATTGTATTTAAGAGAATAGTTCAATTCATTACAAAATTCATCATTTAATTAAGGCTTAATACAAGTGGCATGCATCATCACCTATCATCTCATTTTCAACCTATACAAATGATGTTGAAATAACCATGGGATTGAAGAAGCAAACAAAGATGAATCATCGTATAAAAAAAAACGATAATTCAAATGCACTATCAATAGAATCAATGCATATATACCAACATATCATTTAATGATGCATGAAAATGACTATACAACACTAATCAATTAGCACTTTGATGTGGATTTAACTAACTCCAAGTTGATATGGTTGGTGAAGTCATCTACAACTCCATAAATTAAATAAGTTAATTATATTACACATCAACATCATCGTCAAGATAAAGAACCACCTAGTAACTAATTCACTATTAATTACTAAGCTTATCGTTATTAACTCATGTCATCTTAAATAACCTTTGTCTAACAATTACTAACTTCTTTCAACCATCCAATCGATTACATCAACATCCTTATCAATTATTAACTAAATAATTAATTAACTAAACCATATTATTCAATTAACTCATACTCAAAAATCATTTTATCAATAATCATAATCAACAGTAATAGCATATAGTACAACTTTTAGTTAAGACAATCATAAATGATTCATTACCAACAGCATTTAATTTTCATATTAACATCAGTTTAAACAATTTTAATTTGTTGTCCCTACAAAAATACTACTCAAATTACCAACTCTACCGATGCAAATGTCTTAAGATTCAATTATCAGACTCTTCCAAGGCATAAGCTCTCAGAAAAATTTCCAAATATTTTTTTGCCTCTCTATTCGAACAATAGTATCGGGTCTATATACTCGTCCTCAAAGCTTATTGAAGATTACTCCAAAAACAAGATTCAAACCTTGGATTTCAATCCAACATGATATTCTATGTAACCTTAGTAGTATCTCTTTTCAAACTTTTTTACTTAATTATTTAGCAAACCTTAACTTCATTTATAAAGCTTTGGTTCATATCAACTATCTTTGAATGATCTTAGGTTCAATCTCATAATTAAAAAAATTGTTTTTCAATTGCAATATGAAGGTTATTGTTAATCATAGTTATAGAATTTCCCACTACCCCCTAAAGTAGCAATATCAATCACAAGAAATAGAGTTTGAATTGTGATCCACTTTCGAAATGTTAATTCCCGCCCGCTTATAATTTAAATTAACTCAAAATCAATCTTGGTTATATGTAAAAATCCAGAACGTTCTGGGTGAGTTAAAAATGAATTAAACAAATTATTTATAGGTGATATACGATAGTGAGGGAGAAATAAACAAGGAGAGAGCTAGTGAGATCACACAATGATGTATCCTGATTCATTCAAGATGAGTTACGTTTAGTCCACACAATCTGTGAGTTTTTTTTTTTACTAATGTGCTTGGAGACAAGAATGTTCTTGCTTTCACAATATCTTTCTTGATCAATTAAGAAATTCACCTTTCAACGTTGAAAAGATTTTTACAATTATCTTTCAGTCTAGAAATAATTTTTACAATATACTTTTTAATTACTAAAATAATTTTTACAACATACATAATCAAACTATCATAAGAGATAGACCTGAATTTCAAATAATGTGTGTAGTAAAAAGTTTTAGGATAAGAATCTACTTAACACTTGTTTGAGATTGATTATCAACAATAACTCAATAAAGAGATCCTTGAATATAGTAAGATAAAGTTGGAGTTTTGCTTGATTTAAGAGTTTTATTACTTGAGTAGGATTGTTTGAATATCAAAATGATTGCACCAAAAACTCTTACTATTGTCTTCACCTTGATATTCCTTTTATAGGCATAGAGAAGGTTAGGAAATACTCATTATAATTGTTACTAATCTTGAGGAAAACTTTTGATCAAAGTGAGATCTAATAGGCATGTGTGCTAATCAATCCATAATGTTCTTATTTGAAACCATAACGTTCTTGGTTATGTGTTGTATGGAAAACGTGGATGAATGATTGACTAGTTATTTAGTGTCAGTCATTTGTCTCATAAGTGTGCTGAGCTTTATGCAAAAAGTGTGGCAACAGTGTCTTTTCGTCCTTGTTGTCCTTGCTTCACAAATCATCAATCTAGAGATCGATATTGTAATACCCCAGCCATTATCATTATCGACGGTGTTGCTCACGACTTTCTCACCCTCTATCCACCCAGTGAAAGTAACTACTTTTTGCCTTCCGTGAGATTTGAGTCCAATACCTAGGAGATAAGTACCGCCTCCACACAGTCTCACTACTAGCTTAATTGGTAGTGGGACTGTGTGGAGGTACTTATCTCCAGGTACCGGATTTGAATTCCACGAAATAAAAAAACTCGTTATTTTTGCTAGGTGGATAGGGGGCGAGAAGGTCGTGAGGTAGCATTGCCGATAATGGTAATGGTAGGGATGTTACAGATATAATCATTGATTTGGAGGTTGCTTTGCTTCTTTAGGCTTTCAGCTTGAGTTCTAGGCTTGATTATAGTTTTCAGTAGTCTTGATATTCTTTTATCTTGAGGTTTGAACTATGGAGAGTGATTTGTTTTAATTATGTCCTTAAAACGAAATAAAAAAAATGATCTTTTTATAAAACAATGTTGTTTTTTTATAAACCATAATGATCATTTGATAAACCAGAATAATCTTGATAAACTAAAATAGTCCTTTGATAAATCAAAATTATCATTTGATAATCCAAAATGATCTTTATATTAATTTTCAATTTAATTAAGTCATGATGATTTTTATATCAATCTCCAATTTATTTCATGGTGAGATCGTTGATTATTGTATGAATGTATTTGATCACCTATTTTAAAATAAATCACTCAAAAATAGAAGTTAAATAGTAACATAATTTATAATCATGATTAGAGATTAATTAATTTGTGTATTTGAGATCTTGCCTCAACATCCCCCACAAATTGTGGATTGGTATTTACGGTTCGCTGAATTCTCATTCAATTCATCCCTTTCAAGAATTTTTTCCAAACACAAAAAAGATGGAGACACGTAGAAGGAAGATGAACATAACAAGTAACCAAGTGAGAGAGAAAAGACAAAAATAAAAAGAAAATCAATATCAGACCTATGTGGAAAATAATAAAAGTAAATATAAAATATGTATCGTTAGCTACCAAAAGCATATTGTTATAAAACAACTTTCAGATTTTTAGAATCAAGTACATTGGAGGTTTTGGATACAAACTCTTTTAAAAAAAAGAGAAAAAAAAAATACAAACTTTGGAGGTTTAGAATTAAGTACTTGATTTAAATACAAACTCTTTTAAAAAAAGAGACTGAAAACAGAAAAATACTACACACCTTATTTTTTGTTCATAATGTTTTCATAAGTAATGAAAATTTAAAAATTAAAATGATTTACAAACATTTTGTTTTTAATTAATGATTTTATAGTATATAATTTAGTAATTTAGTCTTTAATTAAATAAAAAAGAAATTACCACTGATAAAATAAAAACATTAGTAACATATTAATATATTAACAATAACTCTCACAAATTTAAACTTCTCCATTATGTATACTCCGCCATATGTTTAAGAGGATTTTATCATGCAACCTCCACATCTAAATTTACCACCCCTCAATCAACATAAAAATACAATTTTGCCTTTTATAAAACTTTTAACTTTTTTAATTTTTTATCTTTTGACTACTCTTTCCAAAATATTTAAAAGTTTTCAAAGTTTCAAAATCACAATTTTTATAATTTTCAAAACTTTCGCACAATTCAAAACTTTCGAAAAAGAAATTTTTAGAATTTTCTAAATTTTTTAAATGTAATCCTTATTTAAAAAATTTACAAACTTGTAAACTTTCAAAACTTTTCAGATTTAGAAACTTTTGAAATTTTTTAGATTTGGAAACTTTTGAAACTTTCTAACTTTTCAAAATATAATCCTATTTTGAAAGTTTCGAAAATTTGAAACTTCCGAAATTTATTATAAATGGTTAAAAGAGTAAATTTGTATTTTCATGTGTCTTGAGGGGTGACAAGTATAGGTGCAGGGGTACATGGTATAATCCTCTATACTTAATTCTTTTTAAGTAACAAACCGTATATCCTAACTCGTACTACATATTTAAGCGAATTGCAAATCATGTCGATTGTGATTATTCTAAGATGTTCGACTTTGTGATTGTGTGTTAATATAATTCTTGCACTTAAAGTTATTGGTTTAGCCTAAAGGGGCTTTTGTTCAAGGAATTGAAATTAGGGTGGAACTTTGTGATTCTAAGAAATCAGGGTTCTCACTTTAGCCTAAAGGGGCTTTTGCTCAAGGAATTGAGATTAGTCTTAGTTATGGGAATTTTAACTTCAATTGCATAACTTAGCTTGTATTTTTTTGTTCTGTTGATAAAAAAAGGCTTGTATTGAGTTTATGTTCGAACCTTCACCATTTATATTGCTTCTTGCTTTCTTTAATTTTATTTGCTCAACAAATCAAACATGCTTCTTATTCATCAAATAGATATTTGGCACCTAACCGATTTTATTACTTGCAACGAAAGTAAGATATCTGGTACAGTAGTGTGATCTTAGCAGGTTTTCGAAAATCAAGAAATTAACAATCAAGATAAAAACCTCAGTTCTGGCAAAACAATATTCCCAAAATCAATACTCTCACTATAAAATTTTGAAACATAACGTAGTCTAATAGTAAGCTACACAAGATCCACTCAAACTTTATTATTGGTCTAAGAAAAGAAAAAATCCAAAAAAGTAAATTGAGAAGTATAGCCACATGCATAAAAACTCATTCCTCAAAGATCAAGAATCTACTTTGCGGAACCATTAGGCAATGCAACAGGTTTTTTCTCAGATGGGTTGAGCTCATCCCAAACTTCAATCCAAGTGATCATAGCATCTGCAAGCTTGTTGAAGTACTCATCAATCGATCCAAGTTTTGCCTTAACTTGCTTTGCCAGTTCAATGTAGCATTTCTGAGCAGTTGTGCAGTCCTTTGGAAGAGAAACAGATTGGAAAAATGGGATCAGTTCTTCCTGCCAGTAAATTCCTTTGTACTCTTTCTTGAGGTTGACAAAAGGGTTGCTTGCTTTGCTGTGCCAGAGGTAAGGCAAACCTGTCTTCACTCCGAATCCCAAATGGTCACTTATCACCTACATCATCAATATAAAGGGCTCTAGTCAACACATAGTCAAACACAATATATAACATGAGAATTGCAAGCAACACACTACTCTATGTAACTCTATTTCAAAGCTTTTTCTTTTCTTGGTCGAAACTCGAGTGAGTCCTACTTTTTTATGTGAGACTCGTCAGGGACGACCTACGTCTATTTAACGACGAGTTATACAACAACTTTATACATATATTGTTTGGTGCATATTAATAATACACAATAGTTGGAATGGCAAAGTGATTTGGTTCTCATTCCAAAACTGCAAGAGCCAAAGATTGATTTCTATTTGAAAAAAATTGAGGCTTTGGATCATGTGTTGAGTAATGAGTACTTTGGTAATATGTAATTTTTAAAGAATGTATCACTAGTATTGGTATATAACTGTATAAAACATATACATTGAAGAGTTAATTTAATAGACATTTAGAATACCTTCATGCACCAGCCAGCCCACATATCGTCGTAGCGACCAATAGGTTGGCCTTCACCCATGAGTCCAAAGTACAATGCAGGACCAATCAATTCACGGTTAAATGCCAAATTCATACCGCACATGGGAAACAGGGTTCCCTTTGGTATTGTCAAAACAGCATCCACATACCTGAGAAATCAAACAACGTCATAAAACAAGAAATGAGCTTATGAAACATTTTGTTCTAACACAGAAACCAAACACGACAATGACACAGACATTTTAAAAAAAGTAATCACATGCATCAATGTCGTGTCGGTATCGTACATCAGACACCTTTAAACATGAAATATCATTGAAAGCAATACCTAGTGTTTCTTTCGAGAGGCTTGACAAGCTGAGTTGGAGCATCATAATCAGGAATGTTGAGCCAGAGGCCATGAGAAACAGCAGTTGGGACACCTTCACGAAGACTGAATGGATATCCACGGACAAAATCTGCGCCTTCTCTATATGGATCATAGAGAGTGTTGAAGAAAAATGGGGTTGATGGAGTCAGCAGGTTCTGAATGTGTTGCTGCAGGGCATCAATTTCTTTGCCAGATGGATCTTTTGCAACCTGAAAAATGAGACACAAAACAAAAACACAAATGTAAGGAAGGATCTAGAAGCAACAACAAAACCTGTTCCTATGATGTTAACATATTACACATCATTAAACAGTGATAGCTAGCATAATAAAAGAACATGTCCTATCAGATTTCAAATTATAATGAATCTAATGACTGAACAACCAACATGTTTCCCATTCAATGTACATATATTAAAAACAGAACAGGTAATGTAAATTAGAACAGATCTTAAAGGACAGTCAACATGAGGTTTCTTAAAGGACAGATCTTACAGAGAATTCCAGCACATCTCTAAAGTAATTATACAATTTATTTTCATTTTGCATATCCCTAAGGTCTAAAAAATAGACCAAGGGAACAACATAGATCATGTCAAATTCTAGCACATCAAATATAATGAATTACAGATTCAGCTCCAAGGAGAGAGACAATTCAGTCCTTAAAAATGAACAAAATTTTAAAACAATTCCAAAAAATTAAACATCATTGATCATTTAGCCTTCACTCAGTGTTTTAAGACTCAGCTCGGACCAGCTGGTTGAACAGGTCTGACCAGGAACTGGCCTCCAGTCCGAGCTAATCTTTAGATCGGACTTGCAGTCAACTCGGCAGGAACCCGTTTGACTCGGTCCATTTTTTAAGAAAAAGGATAAATCTGACAATTAGTCATTAGAATTTAGAATTAACAAAATTTAAAAAAAAATAACTATAAAACCGAACATTTTTTATCACATCAATCCTTAATGTGATGAAAATGATCAATTTTAAAATTTGTCAATTCTATTGACCAAATTATCTAATCTTACAATTTCAAAAACTATATTGATGATCCATCATAGCACACGTTGTAAGTAAAAAATAAGAAGAGTAGAAGACTTACAAAGCAATCATCATCAATGGTAAAGATGTACTTCTTTTTGGAGACAGCGAAACCAAAGCAACGACAAGCAGAGTCTTTGAAAGAAATACAAGAAACCTTAGGACCCAAAATGCGGTTAATATCATTACGGTTATAAAGCTCATAGTCAAATCCTTCAGGAACCTTAATGACCTTAGAAGGGTCACCATCTTGTATGATGATTAGATGGTATGGTTGGAAAAATGGTCTCCACATTTCCAAGAAATCAAGGTTCCTTATTGTTGGAATCACGATGTCGAGTTCATCTTTCAGAATCGGTGTTGTTGAAGACATGGTTAGAGAGAGAGAGAGAGAGAGAGAAAGACAAGGTTTGTTGTTGTTCCTCCTCGGGTTGGACGAGGATGGAATTGAATGCGTGTTTGTGTTGGGAGGGTTTGAGGGGTTTTTGTACTTGAAAATTGTTGGGACTTGGTACGTGCCAGTTTTGTTGATGTGTGTGAGTGCGTGAGTGGATGAGATCTACATGGCACATTAAATTACCAAATTAAGTAAAAAATTAAAAGGAATTTTTCTTTTAAAAACAACAAAATGACGTGGAGTAATGGGAAAATTCTCTTGTTTGACTTCGATATAATATTTAAGAAAATAATTAATTACTTTGATTTTTATAATTAAATAAATTTTATTTATTAAAATATTTGTATTATAGTAATTAATAAAGTTGTTATTAAATTAAAATATAATAGATAAAAGTATATTATTCAAAAAAGTAGTAAATCTTCTTTTGACTCAAAAGTTCAATTTAAAATTTTTGAGAAAAAAAAAAAGTTTTTTTTTATTTTATCTTTTTCCGATATTTTTTCAAAAAAAAAATAAATTTCAAATTTTTTTCAACAAATAAAATCTCAAAATTAACAAGATATTGGTAGTGGATAAAAACCAGATAAAAACCAAATCCAAATATAAAATATAAGTGGTTATACAGCCGATTTATAAATAATCGGATTATAACCATATGTCTTAAACCGGATTTTTAAAATGGATTTGGATTCGGTTTTAGATTTGGGCCTTATAACCGGATTTTTTGCACAGCCCTAAGTCTATAGTACCGTACCCATACCTGTAATTTAAAAAAATATCCATACCCGTACCCGTACCCTCTTGTATCAACTTTAATACCCGTACCCTTACTCTCTAGGTACCTAAATGCCTCTACTCATACCCATTATCCACACTTTAACTAAAATAAATCGATAAATAAAAATTATTTTGTGATTAAATTTAAAAAGGGTAAATACCATCTATAGTCCCTTAACTTAATTTTAGTTAACGTTTTAGTCCTTTATCTTTTTTTTTTTTCGATTTAGTCCTTTATTTTAATTTTAAGTGGCAATTTAATCTTTTATGTTTTAAAATATTAACAATGTTATCATTTTTTTACAAAAATTCATCAAAATTTTCAAACAAAACTCATAAATTTAATTATATTCTTTAATATAAAGTAAACTTTATCATATTTGTAACTCAAATCTTCAAATAAACTCATATTTGTCATTCTTTATTTGATGTTGTTAGAGATAAAAATATGAGTTTATTTAAATATTTAAGTTATAAATTTGATGAAATTGCATTATATTGATGATGATAATTAATTTTATGTGTTTTGTTTGAAATTTTTGATGAATTTTTTGAAATTTTGCAAAAAATAAGGATAAAATTGTTGACATTTTAAAACATAAAAGATCAAATTGTCACTTAAAATTAAAATAAATGACCAAATCTGGGAAAAAAAGAAGATAAAAGACTAAAACGTTAACTGAAATTAAGTTAAGGGACTATATGTGGTATTTACCCATTTAAAAATTATCCAAATATCATAAATTAAATCATAAAATATTATAAACTAAAATATTTTCTAACTCAAAATATTTCAAGTAAACACTCGTTACAATACACATTCAAATATTCATGATAATATTTTCTGAAGTTGCAAGTCTTACGACAATATTATTTGAGATTAGTAAAGATAATTTATAAGTTGCAACTATAATTATAAAGACACAATTAATAAGATATAATTCTTAGTTATAAAGTCACAATTATTTAACTATTCATCATAATCAAATTCTTAAAATGTTTGCAAACCTTTATCTTTTAATTTGATTATAGATATTGTAATGGTCTAGTAATATTAATAGATATTAAAACATAAAGGAAAACAATTAATTAAATTAAATATTAATATAATAAATAAATAAATAATATATTTATATAAATGCAAGTGTAGATGCGGGGTGGGTACTATAGTACCCGTACCCATACCCGCTTAATTTTGCGGGTAATTACCCGTTCCCGTGCCCATACCCATTATGCGGGTTTTTACCCAATCTATTGTGGGTTTTTTTGCGGATACCCACTGGATCTGGGTCTAATTGTCATCCCTAGTTAAGATTGTATTAGCTTGCCTCTTTAAAAAAAACAACTTTGCTTTGTTGTGATAGAAAGAAAAATTTGGTTTATTTAGTTTTAACTTTTAAAAAATTAAAATTTAAAATAAATGCACGTAACTAAAATACCCGATATTGAAATTTACTCATCACACACCTAATTAATAACCATAGTTATGGTCAAATCATGTATAAAATAATAATTTAGACCACCTTTAGTAATAATAATTTTTCCTTTTTCAATTTTGATTTTAAAAAATAGTTATTAAATATTATATGCATAATTAATTAAAAAAAATACTTGAACATTGAACAACTCAAGATAAATTTAGGAATAAAATATTTAAGTAGTTCCAAAAATCATATATATGAGATTAAAAATAATATAATAAACAATTGTGCAATTATTTTTTAAATAAGACTGTCTAAACATAATAAAATGATATTGCCGATTATTAAATATTACAAAAAAAAATAGTTTTAAATATAAATATTATCAATATAATACATGTTTTGAGTATTTATATAATTTTGAATCTATTTTGATTTTAAATTGTTAAAAGTAAATTATAAAATAAATAAAGTTGAAGTATTTGTGAATTTTGTTACTATCTCTTTGAAGTATTTTTTATGTGTTTTTTTTCTTTTATTAAAAAATATGGTAAATACAAATGAGTAAGTCACGCAACTACGAAGTTTCGAGTTCCAACTCAGATGTCTAACCTGACAATATCATCATTTGACAGTTGAGTTAAAATTTAAAAAATTTCTATGTCCTTTATTATAAGGTCATTTTAAAAATTTTAAGTGCATTAATTGTTTTCTTACTAACATATTCTTAGTTAATTTATATATTTTTCTACAACCTACAATAAATATTATAATAAAAATATTAACTAATTATCTCACTTCAAGAAAACTAATTATCTCACTTCAAGAGTATACTTGTAAAAGTAATATCAATTCTTATCAAATTTGATATCAATGTCTACTTTTTTAATTCCTTTGACTTGTTAAATAAAGTCTTATATTTAGAGACACATGTAATATTAAATATGATGAAAATTTGTAAAAATTTTAACATCGTATCGAAGATAAATTATGTATATAAACTATTTAATATTATATATATATATATATTTAATTTATAATAAATTTTATTTATTTTTAAAATCACTATATAACACAATATAAGAACATTTTAATAATACGAATCAAGTCTCTTTCAACTTAATTAGATGTTTTGAATTTAAATAAAAATTATATATATGAACACAAAAACATTAAAAATCTTAATTTTTTATTTTTGCATTTAATTGTGTTTAGACTTAGTTTGTGAGATTAGTTTTTCCAAGTAAGTTCCAAAATAGTCCATATTTTGTGGTAAAAAATATAAACAAATGTAAATTAATAATTGTTATAAACATATTATATTCTCTTATATAAGTGCAACTCAAATGCAAGTTGCAAAGACATTGATAATATGCCTGGGTCAGTGTTCGAATTTGGAATTTCTCACTTTCTTATACTTAAAATTATACTTAAAATGGGAGTATAGTCAACAAATTACTTAAAAAATTATTATATAAAACTCTCTTGCTACTTTTTTTATTGTCTCCGACTATAAGATTTTTTTCACGATTTCAATTTTTATTTTTTCAAGTGTATTAATTATTTATTTATATATTTATTTTTGCAATAATATATTCTACAGTAAAATCATAAATTAACTCTGTCTTTTCAAGAATAAATTAATAAAAACAATTAAAATTATCAATAAATTTAATATTATAATTAATCTTTTAGGCTTTACATGATGCAATCATGTTTTGAGTTGAATGCTAAACGTGAACACCTCCAAAATTGAGTGACTTCTATGCTTCACATCTTTCACGATATCAATGTGATGTTGCTTTGGAGAAACCAAAAACGGCTTGTTTTCACAATCTACGTTTGTAACTTGTTATGAGAAGATTCTCTGAAATACCGTTCGTTACGTTGTATTGGAAACAGCACTGAAAGAGTCATGAATTTCCCCTGAAAACGGTTAAAAAAAAAAACCATTAATTAGTAATCACGTTATTAACCAATCAAAAGAAGACAAAATTCATTGACTGAAATCATGCCTAACAAAATAAACAAAAATATCGTGATTTTTTTGCAAGGTGCGTGACGTAATGTCGGAATTGTCCCTCCCTCGTGTATTGGTTGTGTTCGGACAAAACAACAATTCTTAAATCTACAATGTATATTTTGTGTGCATTTGGAGCGAACTAGAAAACAGAAAATGACAGATGATAAATGTTTGGCAGGATTGCTGTTAAACGTTGACGCCACTGTATACATATAAAGTTTGGCGGTTGCTTCAAAGTTCACAGCACACTAAATTTCAAATCCATAAATGGTCCCCACAAAAATAGCAAATTGGCATTAGTAGAGGAGAAACCGTCAAGTGCAAAACTGCGATGCGAATCACGGATTAATGAACCGTTTGTTTAATTTACAAAAGAATTTTTGTTAATAATATTTTATTTTTATTATAATTTATAATATTTTTTTAAAATAAAATTTCAAATGACAAATTAATTTTAATAGTTTATTTTAAAATATTATAAGTATTTATCTATTTGTTACAACTTTATTTTTAATAAAATTTTAAAAAATGAAAAACTATTTTGAGAAATTCTTTGTAAAACTCATTTTAGAAAAATATTTTTTTTTTAAAATATGTGATTTTTATCGTGTTAAAAATTTTAATAATAAATATCTAACTAATTAAATGTTAATTTTTTTTAATCGATAACAAAGGAATCTAAAATAATTTCTATTATTTTTAAGCAAGTTTTCATAAAAATTGTTTTTGTAAATATAAAGTCAAAATCATTTTTAAAAAAATCTTAAACAATCGGGTTTATTTTTTCTTAATTAATACTCTATGTACTATACTTAAATATAAACAAAAAATTAATTTATTACAATTGATAGATCAAAATATAAATAAAATTTAACTTATTTTACCCTATTTAATATTATTATTATTATTATTATTATTATTATCAAAGTATATTATTCAATATAATAGGAATGTATATATAATATGTTAGGTTGAATTTGGTGTGTCCTTACTCGGTCTCCAAATTAGGTCAGGTCAATTTTTAGATTTGAACTTGTCTTTTAAGTCGATCGAATACAATAAAATGTAGATTTAATAAGGATGAGAAATACAAAGACAAAATCGGATTAGTCTCAAAACAAGTCACCTAATAGTAACACATAAATATTTTTTTGAAAAGAAAAATATTAATCAAGAAATAACTCACAACTCATTCAAAATCACATGACACATTTCATAAGAAAAAATTACTAGCTTAAAAGTTGTATTAAGCAACGATACAAACACCATCAAATAACAAGGAAAACTATTGCTTTTACAAATATATATATTAAATACAACAAATGATGTTTGAATATATCATTAACCCGCACATCTAAATATTAAAAAAAAAAAATTAAAATAGATGTTCTAAACCATGTCCATTCTTCTATCACATGTTTATCAAATGATGTTTGAATATATCTTTGTTTTTTTCTTTATTTATTTTTTGGGTCGAGTGTGACCCAATTTATACGGATCAAAATGAATTGATGGACAGACTAAACTTTGTGCACCCTATAATGTAACAAGTTTGCATATAAAACTAAATAAATGTCATCAAATATTATTTTTTTTAGATCTACCACTTTCTTGTTTTTTGGTATAATAAGTCCACCATTCCTAATAGAATATATATGTAATTAGTTATTTCTTTTTTAAATTAAGATAGAAAAAACTGAAATTTTAAATATGTGCCATCAGTTAATCATTAGCATAGGCGATAGATTTTAATATAAAAAATTATCTTATATCCTACATTTATATTCTTACTCCATAAATATAATAAAATTATAATTTTATCTTTATATAAATATTAAAAAAATTATTTTCATTTACATTTTTATTCAAGTTTTTTGGTATACAAGTGAGTGTCAAAAGTGTTTACATTATTAGATTTTTTTTCTTAAAGTTTGTTGGTACAAAAGTAACATTCCATAAGACTTTTTTTTTTTTTTAATTTTATCGGTACACAACTTATTCAAATAAACTTGAAAAAAAAAATCCTAGTAGTTCTTAAAAACTATTTTCAAATTTCTCGGAAAAAACTATGTATCAAGAAGCTTGAAAAAGAGTTTTTCAGAACTACCATAATTTTTTTCAAGTTTCTCGATACACAACTTGTTTTGGGAAACTTGAAATCCTAAGTTTTCCAGACACTTTTTTCTCCATTTTTTAATTTGTTTATTTGTTGGTCCTATAGGACAAGACAACAAAATAGGAGGTCAGACACGCGAAGCTGATACTTCATCATTTTTTATAGATCGTTTTCAATAAAAGATTCGACTCCCAATATCCTAAAGAAAACGTTGGTTTATAGTGGAGGAGAATGTTGAGGGAGAATAGAGCGATTTACCTATGATCGAGGAGCCTGCAGAACTAGAGGCTGATGCTATTGCGTAGGAGAAGTGTACACATGTGACATATGCACAAGAGATTGTACATGAGGCTATACAAGAGTAGGAGCATGTGGAGGAAGTTGTACAGCCAGAGGGCCATGAGCACCATATGCGTCATGAGGAAGTTGTGTAGCACAAACAACCTGTATAGTAGGAATATGAGCTTACACAGTATTTTGGAGGACATTATGATATGTTTGTCCTTATACGATACTGATATAATTTTGACAAATTGTGGTTTGTCCAAGTATGTTAAGTTATTTTGATTGTGAAATTTTTAATTGTGTTTTTAAAAGATTTAAAGTAATTATTAATCTTGTTTTATATTATATTTTTATTTTATATATTTTATTTGTATACAAAAGTGATTAATGCTGAAGCTGAAGATAGTTACCCATGATAAGAAGTTGCAGTAGTTTACTCTGTAAGTACTCTTGCGAGATATAGAGTAGTGTGTGGATTTTTCTAGATTAGCCACACTACAATAAGGTGTTGTCAGGGGTACATATTGAATTTGGTAGGGAGTATTATTTTTATAGATAAGAGTCATACATTAGTTGATGTGAAGTACCTTCCGCTATTCAAAGATTTGGAAGGTATTGGTACCTTGGGATTCTGCTACACTCATCGTGCTTTATGACTACCTCTCGTATGAAAGCTGTGAAGTAACAATGTTGATTTACAAGAAAGGGGAGTTTGAATTGTAAATGCGCCTTTTAAAAATTTCTGATAAAACGTAAGAAAATAACTCAAGACTAATCTTGGTTATGAAAACAGAAAATGGAGAACGTTCTTGGTTTTTGTGATAAAACAGAGAACATTTCTGGATTAGCAGAAAATCAGTTTATATTTTATCTTAGCTAATCAAATCAGTATAATAAAGAGAGAGATAGGAATGAGAATACCACACAAAGATTTATCTTGGTTCACCCAACGTGGGTTACGTCCAGTTCTCACACTGTGAGATTTTCCACTAAGTATTTAAAAGCAAGTAACCTTCTTGATCTTACAACACCTATTCTAGATCTACCTTGATCTAATTCAATCTCAATTACTTTCCACCCAGAAAGCAATAACAACACCTATCTAACCTTGATAGGATGTAATCTTTAAACAAACTATAAAGAAACTCTTATAGTTTGAGTTTTTACAATTTGATTGTTTTGACATAATCTAAGATTTCTCAACTCTTGTTTGAGAAGTGATTCTTTACAGATGATTTAGTGCTAATTTTGCAATCTAATACATGAATATATAACAACAGCTGTTTTGCGAAAGCAGAATGTATGAATCTCTATTTTTTTGCAGTGATTGGTTTATGGATTTCTCAGCACTTGAATTTCTTGCCTTCATCCTGGATAATGGCCTTCTATTTATAGACTGCAGAAGTACTGAATGAAGGTACAAAGAGTTGTTGGAGAGGCTCTGCTTTTTGACTGAAACATTATTTCAGAATAAAAATAATTCTACTTTGAAAAACCTTTTTTGACTTTTCTGGTTTAGCATTTAAAGCAGTTATGTCCTTTTTACAAATGATTCTTGACGTTTCTTCATTGATCTTAGATGGTACATTCTCTGTCTTGAGTCTTAAGTGTAGCTAGATAAGATTGGAGAAGAATTACAAACTAAAACATAGCAGATGCAGGGCTGCTGTTGTTGTGCAAAAAATGGAGAATGATAAACGTTCTCGGTTTTTTAGAATAAACTTTCTTGAGCTTAAATAATCATTATGGAGTTCCCGTTTTAATCGTTCTGGATTTCCTTTGCAATTGTCTTGCCATATGTCAAGATTGATCGAACTTTCTTGACATTTGATTTTTTGGAGTTTACACACTATCATGACTTTTGTCTGTCTTTGAGTCCTTTTAATTTTGAGATCAAATAGCCTTTTTAAGCTTGGATGAATCTTACTTGTTCCTTGCCATGTACTGATTAGATATGAACATTTTTCCAAGACATATTCTTTGTTAACGAGATAGAAAAAGTTTGAACAACATGCTATGATGAACTTTTTTGAAGCTCGAGATCATTCTCTATTTTGATGTTCCTTTTGTTGTTTTCTTTGCTTTGCTTGATTATGTTCTTAATTAAATTCACTCAAAAGCATATGTTAAATTAACATAACATTTTAGAATCATAATTAACTTTCTTAATTAACCTTTGTTTGTTTTCATCAAAACATTAAATATAGAGTTTGTCTCAACAATCTCCCCTTTTTTGATGATGACAAACATGTTAATTTAGATTTTAATTATGATTCTAATATCAAGTATGTGAAAGAGCTTTAAAGACTCCCCCTCAATTTGTGCAGTATAAAAATTTACAGAATTTAAAACATTATATGCCATAAACTCGTTTTTCATTAAATTGATAACGAAGGTACATGATTGTAAACAGAATTACATAAGCAGTTTTGATTCAGATTAAAAACTAACTTAATTCTCCCCCTTTGTCATTCAAAAAGACAACAGAAAATAAACTAAGAAGCTAAGGAGGGAGAAGATCCTTCTGACGAGGAGGACTTTCCCGGATGAGGGACTTGAGAGGGAGAAGGAATCTAATGAGGAGGTGGAGGTGGAATTCCCAGTTTGGGAGCAAGATGGTCAGCCAGCCAAGTTCTAAACACAACAGTTTCATGATCGTGCTCAACCTGTCATGCCATGATGATCTGAAGTGTGGCCATGATGGAGTTGGAGTGTTCAGTTAAGGGACGAGAAGAGTGAAGGCGAGTAGAAGGTTGAGAAGTGGTAGCAACAACAATGTTGGGTGGAATAGGTGTTGGAGAGATGGACGAAAAAAGAGGCAAAATAGGATGAGATAGAGGGTAAGGGACCAATAGATGTGTTAGAGGGACCAACAGTTGCTGGAGAGTTTAAAAACTGACTAATGCCAAAAATGGAGGAGCTGGTTTTTTGAGGTGATAAAAATAGTGGAGACATGGTGGACAAAAGTGGATTAGACAGGAAGTTACCAAAGTCGTGAGTAGGTGAAGGAATTGTTTGAGAAAGAGGGGGAACAACTGAGGATGGGTGAGTGGAAGTTTGAGGAAAGGGATTTGAAGGAGTTTGAAGGTTTTCTGGAGAACGTTCTGGAGGTGGTGAAGGTTCATGAATTGGTGAAGAACGTTCTGGAGGTGAAGAATGTTCTGGTGTTGTTATTTTGGTTGTGGTTTTTTGCAGGATCAATAGGTTGTGATGGGAAGGGAACATGACTGGTAGTAGGACGTCGTCTTGTCGAGCGCTTGCGTTTCAATGAGGTGGGAAAAATGATGGAGGAGTAGGAGTTGGAGCAGTGGAAGTGTTGCGCATGTGAGAGAGATTTTTTGTGGAAAACTTTGAGAGTTTGATCATAGATGTTTCAGATGCAAGAGAGACTCCAAAATGCCTGAATATCTTAGTCAGAACCATGCCATAAGGTACAATATTTTTCCTCTAATCTTTGGTGGCTGCACAAATCATGTGCTGGAGAATCACATAGGGTAAGTTCAGTCTCTTGCAGTTCAATAGATGATGGATTAACAAATCATTATTATTAGAGACATACTCATAACTTCCACAATGAGGAATCAGAGTATGTTGGCACATGTTATTAAACACTTTAGGAAAGGGCTTAAGATAGGTGGACAAGTAACTGGTGGTGTCTTCTTCAAACAGATCAGATAGGACTTCAGTTTTGCGAAGATTTAAGGCTGAGTACCAATGGTCACAAAAGATAAAGGGGCCTTCTGTGGGAAGCTGAAGAGTAGAGGCTAGAATATCTGGAGTCAGTTTGATCTCCACGCCCTTAATCTTAGAGATGAGTAGAGATTTGTCAGAAAATGTTTTGGCATTGCAATAAAATGCACGAACAACTTATGGGTAGTAAGATTCAGAAATTTGTAAAAACGAAGTCCAGCCAAGAGCATCAGTGTGATGCTGAACAATATTACCATTGACAACGAGATTGTCAAACACAAAGATTCTGCCAATCCCAACCGGGCGTTGAGCCTATTTGTCATCAAAAAGTTTAGAGTGGTCAGGGGAAATCAGAGGAGGAGTAGTTTGTTTGGGTTTCTTAGAAGGAGATGGGTCAGAGGCATATGAGGTGGATGGAGAAAAAGACTGGGGGGATGGAGAACGTTTGGAGTGTGTTCGTGGGGAGGGCTGTGGGTGGGGAGAAGAATCTGATGGAGGAACTGAAGGAGAAGGAGAACGTTCTCATGGTGGGGAACATTGTGGAGAATGTTTTGGAGATGTGTGTTTTAGGTTTTGTTTAGGAGCAGAAGTTTTTCTTCTTTGAGATTGTGGAAGTTTTTTGCGAGCAAGGTACTGGGCATTTGTCATTACAATTTTGGTTTTCGTGGGTTTGTTTTGTGGTTTGGATTGAGAGAGAGGTTCATTTTGTTTTGTAGGAGGAGAAACAATATCATTCAACGATCTCCGTTTTTGATTTGGAGGAGTTGATTGTGAGGGTTTAGAAGAAAAAGCAGATTTGGAAGGTGTCGTGGTTTTAGGGTTTGTTGGTGTTTTTTCTGATATGGATGGTTGATTTGTGGGTGGTGTTGTGGCTAATGGCGCTGGTTGTGTTCATGGTTCAGGTTGTGTTGATGGTTTTGGTGATGAAGTGGTATTGGTGGGTATTCTTGCTAAAGAAGGAGGGCATGAATCATAAGAATCGTCACTTTTAGAATCTGAAAGAACAAAGAACAAAGGTTCAAAAGTTTTAGGGTTCGAAGATTTTGAAGTACCAATGCCGGACTGAACTCTCATTGAACGTCTTGGAGGAGTGGTTTGAGTACGGAGATGTGGAGGAACTTGAGCATTGCTAGGTGTGGGACGAGTATACATGGGTGGAAGAAAGGTAGTCAGAGGAGGGAGATTGAGGATTTCTGTGTTAGATGGAGGAGATGCAGAGGAAGTATGTGGTGGTGTTGGTCTAGGTGGTGGAGAGGGTGATCGTTCCATAGATTCATACGAAGAAGATGAAGAGTATGGTGTGCAGGGATAGGCGTTTTTGCGTGCTGATTGTTTAGTTCGAGCCATTTTTGTTATGTGGTTTAGAGGTTGAGGATGAAGAAGATGAACAGTGGAGTTGGTATTAAGAGAGAGGATTGATGCAGAAAAAAAATGAGGAGATGACTGAGATTAACAGTTTTTTTTCTGACTTGAGGAGATAAAGAGAGAATAATGATGACTTGTTGTCCAATGGGAACTGTTGGTGCCTAGGGAAGGAGGAAAAGCATTTTGGGGAAAAGCTGAAACGTGTGCGTGTCAGCCCTCTATTTCAGACAAAAAGGCATGTGCATTAAAATAATGTTAAAATAATGAAAACTGTTGGTATTTCAGAACGGAGAATGATGCGTCGCGAAAAGGAGACTGATAAACGTTCTCCGTTTTCTGCAGTAGCAAAATTTAACCCGAATTTTCTGGATTTGTCATAATTTTAAGTTTTTCTTTGATCAAATTGAAACTATCCTCGACAAGTGGCTTTGTAAAAATGTCAGCAAGTTGATTTTGAGTATCAACAAATATTAATTCCATATCTTTCTTGTTGACGTGATCACGAATGAAATGATGTTTTATTTTAATGTGTTTTGATCTAGAGTGATGAATGGGATTTTTAGACAAATTTATGGCGCTTGTATTATCACAATAAATTGGAATACTGGAATAACTTACAGTGTAATCTTGGAGTTGATTTTAAATCCACAAAACCTGTGAACAACAGTTTGCTGCTGAAACATATTCAGCTTATGTTGTGGACAAAGCTATGGTGTTCTGTTTTCTGCAGGACTAGCTGATTAATGCTTCGCCTAAGAACTGACATGCTCCACTTGTGCTTTTTCTTTCAACTTTGTCTCCAGCATAATCAGCATCACAGTATGCTATAATATCAAAATGTGAACCTTTTCTATACCAAAGACCAAGATTAGTTGTTCCAACAAGGTATCTAAATATGCGTTTTATTGCTGTTAAGTGGGATTTTTTTGGTGTTGATTGAAATCGAGCACATAATCCTACTACAAACACTATATCATGTCTGCTAGTAGTTAGATATAGCAAAGAGCCTATCATTCCTCGATATTATTTCTCAGAAACAGATTTGCCATTTTTATCCTTTTCTAAGGAAGTAGATGGATGCATAGGGGTTGTCATGATTTTTGACTCATTCATTTTATATTTAATTAATAGATCCTTAATGTACTTTTCTTGACAAATAAAAATGTCTTTTTCATATTGTTTAATTTGTAACCCAAGAAAGTATCTTAATTCACCCATCATGCTCATTTCAAATTCACTTTGCATAAGTTTTGAGAAATTTGCGCACAGTTTTTCATTTGTTGATCCAAAAATGATATCATCAACATATACTTGAACAATGAGTAAATCATTTCCCTCTGTTTTCTTAAATAAAGTAGTATCAATTTTTCCTCTTTGGAAATCATTTTTAATTAGGAACGAACTCAACCGTTCATACCAAGCCCTTGGTGCTTGTTTTAAACCATATAATGCTTTAGTAAGTTTGAAAACATGATTTGGTTTTAATTGACTTTCAAAACCAGGGGGCTGCTTTACATATACCTGTTCATTTAAAAAGCCATTTAAGAAGGCACTTTTAACATCCATTTGAAACAATTTAATAAGTTTATGAGATGCATATGCAAGAAGTATTTGAATAGCTTCTAACCTTGCAACTAGAGCAAAGGTTTCATCATAATCTATACCTTCTTGTTGATTGTAGCCTTGGGCTACTAATCTTGCTTTGTTTCTAACAACTTATCCTTTTTCATCAAGTTTGTTTCTGAACACCCATCGAGTTCCAATGATAGTTTGATCTAATGGATCTGGAACTAGAGTCCAAACTTCATTTTTCTCAAACTGTAGTAATTCTTCCTTCATGGCATCTACCCAAGATTGATCAGTGATTGCTTCTTTGATTGATTTTGGTTCAACATGAGATATCATTGCCATGTTACTTTCATCATTCTTGAATGATTTTCTGGTTCTGATTCCATCAACCGTGTCTCCAATGATATGGGTTTGTGGATGATCTTCAACTGTTTTCCAGCTTTTTGGTGGAGAATGAAATGGAGACTGTTTATCAATCTCTGTTTTCTGCAAACTGTTTTGTTGCTGTGTTCATTTGAAGTTTCTTCTTCCTCGTCCTTTTTACTTATGTCTAAGTCATCAAACTCGTCAAATAATATATGCATACTTATTTCAACAACATTAGTTCTTAAATTAAACACTCTATAGCCTTTAGACACGGGTGTGTATCCAAGAAAGATTGCTTTATTAGATTTTGCATCAAATTTTCCAATAAGATCTTTGTTGTTTAAGATGTAACAGTAACAACCAAATATATGAAAATAAGAGATGTTTGGCCTCCAATTTTTTCAGATTTCATATGGTGTTTTGTTTATGATATTTCTAATAGATACAAGGTTTAAAATATAGCAAGATGTATTTATGGCTTCAGCCCAAAAATATCTTTCAACATTTGATTCTTCTAAAATAGTTCTTGCCATTTCGTGTAGTGTTCTATTTTTTCTTTCAACAACTCCATTTTGTTGTGGAGTTCTTGCACATGAAAGATTGTGAGATATACCGAGTTCATCAAAGAAACTTTTGAATGAGGCATTTATGAATTCTCCTCCATGATCACTCCTTACAGAAATGATGTTGGATTCTTTTTCATTTTGAACGCTTTTGCATAATGTTTTGAATGCTTCAAATGCATCATCTTTTTGTTTTAAAAACAGAACCCATGTAAATCTTGAGAAGTCATCAACAATAACAAAACCATATTTCATTCCTCCTAGACTTGTTGTTTTGACAGGCCCAAATAAATCTATGTGAAGTAGTTCCAGAATTCTGTTTGTTGTCACAAAATCCTTTGCGTGAAAGCTGCTTTTTACTTGCTTACCTTTAACACATGCTTCACATATTTTATCTTAAAATTAATTTTTGGTAAGCCTCTAACAAGATCAAGTTTGGAAATTTTTGAAATGGTTTTCATATTGATATGCCCAGCCCTTTGATGCCAAATCTATTTATCTTTATTAATTGATATAAAGCATGATTCATCAGGTAATTCATCAAGATATAAAACATATAAATTTTTCTTTCTTTTTCCAGAAAACAGAATTTTTCCAGTTTTAGCTTTCTTAATTTCACATACATTTGGTTTAAAAACGACTTCGCATCCATTGTCACATAGCTGACTTATGCTTAATAAATTGTGTTTTAATCCTTACACATATTGGACATCATTTATTTGAGCAGAGTTTGTCTTACCAATGGTTCCATTTCCTTTAATTTGAGCTTGATTATCGTTGCCAAAAGTGACCGAACCACCATCCTTCTTGACGAAGGTTATGAAGCAGTTTTTATCTCCTGTCATGTGCCTTGAACATCGATTGTCCAAGAACCAAGGCTTTCTCTTTATACTTGGAGAACCAACCTACATGTGATATTAGTTCAGCCTTAGGTACCCACTTTGTGTTAGGTCCTTGAGAGTTAGTTTTAACATTTTCTTTGAAATGATATATCATTCTTTTGTTTTTGAAGCTAACTGGGTTTTTGGTTGTTGGTTTTGAAACAAATTTAACAGTGTAGGTTTCAGAATATTTCAGCTTTGATTTAAAAGAGTTTCCAAATCGTTCAGCCTGTGATTTGGAACTTTCTCTTTTTAGGAGCCATCCTGGAGATTGTTCTCCGTTTTGCAATTTTTCAAAACTATTTTGTTAGGATACTTCTCTTTTTTAACAGACTTTCTCTTTTTAATATTTTCATCTCTTTTTCTAAAATAGCAAGCAAATTCCAAATGTCCAAGTTTTTTACAATAAGAACATCTAGTCTTGCACTTTTCTTCCTTTCTTTCTGGGACAAAGAAATTTTCATATAGCTTCGTTTTGTGAGTTTGATTGAAACCAAGGCCAGCTTTATCAAAGATTCCTATCTGAGATCCCATGATATTATGAAAGGTTTTAGTGACTTTAATAAAATTTAATAAATCTGTTTTTAGAAGTTCATTTTCACTTTTGAGTGGAACGCTCTCCGTTTGTAATGCAGAACATTCTTGACACTCTTGTTTTTCAAAATTCTTTGTTTCTTTCAACTCTTGAATGATATTTTTTAACAAATTATTCTTAACCAGACTTTCTTCTTTTTCTTCCTTTTCTTTATAAAATTGTTCTTTCAAGGAACTACATTTTTGAATGAGAAGATTTGAGTCATTTAATAAGTTATCAAATTCTTTTCCCATTTGTTCGAATAAATAACAAGGTTCAGAATTTATTACCTCTTCTTCCTCTATTTTTTCCATCAAGCATATGTTGGCTTCTTCTTCTTCTTTAGTCTCTGATTCTTCTGAATCATCCCATGTTGCCATCATTGATTTCTTTTTGAATGGAAATCGTTTTGGTGGATTTCTGTTTGAGGGACATTATGTTTTGTAATGTCCTAATTTGTTGCATCCAAAGCATGTAACTTGACTCTTGTCAACCTCTGTTTTAGGAATTCAGTTTTGAAATCCCTTCTTAATTTGATCCCTTCTTCTCATCATTCTCTGTATTCTTTTAGTGAGAAGCGCAATTTCATCAGCATCTTCCTGATCATTTTCTTCTGGTTCTTCCTCAAGTTGTGCTGTGATTTTTTCTTGAGATGCTATTAGTGCTATTGTCTTTCCCTTCTTGACTATTTTTTCTTCTTGTAGCAATACTTCATGTGCTCTTAGTGTTCCAATCAATTCAAGGTTCTTGGCTTGGCTTATAGCCGTTACCATTGGTCTCCAAATAATTGGAAGGCACCTCATGATCTTTCTTACTCTTTCTTTTACTGTGTAAGCTTTGCCACGAGAACGCATTTCATTTACTATTGTAGTAAATCTTGAGTACATTTCATCAATGGTTTCTCCTTCTTGCATTTCGAACAGTTCGAATTTCCTTATACCAATGTCTATTCTTGTTTCATTAATATGGCTCGTTCCTTCATGATGAATTTGTAATGTATCCCAAACTTCTTTTGCAGTTGTGCATTCATCTACCCTTTCACTTTCTTCCCTGCTTAAAGCACATGAGAAGAATAGCTGAGCTTTAGAATTTAAAATTACCTTAGCTTTATCATCTGCTGTCCAGTCTGCTTCCCTTTTCAGGGCAGAGTTTGAGTCATTTTGATCAACCCTTGCTATCAAATCTCCATCTGTAATGATGCACCACATTCCTGTGTCTTGAGACTTTAAGAACAATTGCATTTTGTTTTTCCAAAAGTAGTAGTCTGGTCCATCAAAGAATGGAGGTTTGTTTGAGAATCCTCCTTCAACAATGTATTTTGCTTTCGACATTTTTCTAGATCTTTTCTCTAACACTTGTTAGGTGTTTTTAAACTTTCTAGAGACCGAGCTCTGATGCCAATTGAAGTAACATTGTTGATTTACAAGAAATGGGGGTTTGAATTGTAAATGCACCTTTTAAAAATTCTTGATAAAACTTAAGAAAATAACTCGAGAATGATCTTGGTTATGAAAACAGAAAACAGAGAACGTTCTTGGATTTTGTGATAAAATAGAGAACGTTCTTGGATTAGCAGAAAATCAGTTTATATTTTATCTTAGCTAATCAAATCAGTATAATAAAGAGAGAGATAGGAAAGAGAATACCACACAAAGGTTTATCCTGGTTCACCCAACGTGGGTTACATCTAGTCCTCACACCGTGAGATTTTCCACTAAGTGTTTAAAAGCAAGTAACCTTCTTGATCTTACAACACCTATTCTAGATCTACCTTGATCTAATTCAATCTCAATTACTTTCCACCCAGAAAGCAATAACAACACATATCTAACCTTGATAGGTTGTAATCTTTAAACAAACTATAAAGAAACTCTTATAGTTTGTGTTTTTACAATTTGATTGTTTTGACAGAATCTAAGATTTCTCAACTCTTGTTTGAGAAGTGATTCTTTACAGATGATTTAGTGCTAATTTCGCAATCTAATACATGAATATATAACAGCAGCTGTTTTGCGAAAGCAGAATGTATGAATCTCTGTTTTTTTGCAGAATTTCAAGTGTATGTGATTGGTTTATGGATTT
Organism: Cicer bijugum; assembly: GCA_037974875.1. NCBI lineage: Eukaryota > Viridiplantae > Streptophyta > Magnoliopsida > Fabales > Fabaceae > Cicer > Cicer bijugum. Next base: position 2,874,957 of record JBBPBT010000072.1, on the reverse strand, counting down.
CTCAGCACTTGAATTTCTTGCCTTCATCCTAGATAATGGCCTTCTATTTATAAACTACAGAAGTACTGAATGAAGGTACAAAGAGTTGTTGGAGAGACTTTGCTTTTTGACTGAAACATTATTTCAAAATAAAAATAATTTTGCTTTGAAAAACCTTTTTTGACTTTTCTGGTTTAGCTTTTAAAGCAGTTCTGTCCTTTTTACAAATGATTCTTGACGTTTCTTCATTGATCTTGGATGGTACATTCTCTGTCTTGAGTCTTGAGTGTAGCTAGATAAGATTGGAGAAGAATTACAAACTGAAACAGAGCAGATGCAGGGCTGCTGTTGTTGTGCAAAAAACGGAGAATGATAAATGTTCTCTGTTTTTTAGAATAAACTTTCTTGAGCTTAAATAATCATTCTGGAGTTCCCGTTTTAATCATTCTGGATTTCCTTTGCAATTGTCTTGTCATATGTCAAGATTGATCGAACTTTCTTGACATTTGATTTTTGGGAGTTTACACACTATAATGAAAACTATTGCATCTTTGTTTGTCTGTTTTCGCGACGCATCTTTGTTTGTCTGTTTTGATGTTCTTGTTGCTCTTTTCTTTGCATTGTTTGATTCTGTTCTTAATTAAATTCACTCAAAAACACATGTTAAATTAACATGACATTTTAGAATCATAATTAACTTTCTTAATTAACCTTTGTTTGTTTTCATCAAAACTTTAAATATAGAGTTTGTCTCAACAAGCTGCTATGATACAAAACAGTTGGATGAATATATGTCTCTAATGCAGATATTATTTTATATAAATTTTATGATTATTATTTATTAATTGTTATGATTATTATTTATTAAACTTTACGATTATCACTAATTTATTTAATCATTATGTAGCAGTGTTATATTTACAAATATTTTCCAAATATTTGTAAAAGAGGAGGCCAAAGTTCTTATATGGAGTGCATTGTTGGGATGGATAGATGGAGCTATAAATAAGGAAATCACAAAATCTTTGAGTAAATGCATATGATAAATGCCCTAACACCTGTTGATTTCACATGGAGACCATGAGAGAATGCATATGATAAATGTCTAACACCTTTGATGTCATATGTGATTGAATTTAATCTCGAATATTTTATCTTTATGGTTGCCTAACTGACTGGTGATTTATATTTTGAATATTGTTATTTTTGTGGTCGCCTAAGTGGCTGATGATTTGTGTTTTGAATATTGTTTCTTTTTTGTTGTTGCCTAAGTGACTGGTGCTTTATGTTTTGAATATTATTATTTTTGTGTCGCCTAAGTGGCTGGTGATTTGTGTTTTGAATATTATTATCTTTGTGTCGCCTAAGTGGCTGGTGATTTGTGTTTTAAATATTGTTATTTTTACGGTTGCCTAAGTGGCTGGTGATTTGTGTTTTGAATATTGTTATTTTGTGGTTGCCTAAATGACTAGTGATTTGTGTTTTAAATATTGTTATCTTTATGGTGGTCTAAGTGGTTGTGATTTGCGTGTTGGACATTGTTCTCTTTGTGATTATCTAAGTGGGTGGTGAAATGTATCTTTTCAGCATCATTATATCTCACGACATATCATATGCATCTTTATGGATGTCTATGTGATTGGTTTAATTTTCCCCAATTGGTATGGATGATTTCTATGTGGTTGCATGTGTGGCTTGTTATATCTGAATACATGCCCTAAAAAGAGTTGCACGAATGATGTTTGTTTGATTCCTGAACATGGGAAAATGAAACTTTTACTTAAAAATAATGTTTTATATTAATACGATTTTTGTGGTACATTGTAAAGTTATTTACTCTTCATCATTAACTTTAAATAGAGATGCAGAAATGAATTTTCATTCGCTAGTAAATAATTGAATTATTATTAATTTATGCCAACCTTGTTTCTTTTGAATTTCACATAAAGAGATTTATTTTATTTTAGAGCGTAAATGAATATCGATCTAACTACTGAATGATTAACTTTGCAAATAAATAAATAATATTTTAGTAAATTACATTACGTTCTTTTACAAAAAAAAAATAATATATCAAGTCATTTTCTAACACATTTTCAATTTAAATAGAGATGCATAAGTGAATTTTCATTCGCTAGTAAATAATTGAATCATTATTTATTTCAGTTAACCTTGTTTCTTT
>JBBPBT010000072.1:2851273-2868197 GCA_037974875.1 Cicer bijugum | reverse complement strand
TATAAAAATATATGAAATAATATAATATTTGTTATTTATATCACGTGTTTAGTCTAATATGTAATTAGTACATCATAGAAAGCCCATATATAAAGAAAATTAATTCCAAAATTAATCAACATATATTTTAAAATAATTTTAATACCAAATCAATTATTTAAAATTCTATTTAAATTAATGAAATAATTTATTATAAAATTTGGGGTGTTACAGTAAGAGCTTTTTCCCATACAAAGTTATGATAGATATTAAATTAATAGTTTGTAATATATTGATATATATCTTAAAAGATTGATTTTTTGTTTGCCTTAAAGAATTTAACTATAATGTTTTGTTTTTACCAGTAATACCATAGATATTAACTTTTTTGTTTGATGACAAAAAGAGGAAAAATATGTTTTTGAGAATGTTACATTTTCTTAATAAAAATTTCTATTTCCATTTGCTAACTTTTATCAACTATCTTGTGAGAATATCTATCATCACTCTTACATTTAAACATGCATTTATTAAGTGGGTCTTGCTTTGATATTTTATGTTAAGTTTTATCCCATTAAAATTAAAAATTGCCGATCAACTACAAAAATATAACAACCTAAATAGTTCCAAATAAAATCGAAAGCCAGCTAAATATGGCGACAACATAACAATATGTAACTAAACTATCAAATATGATAATGGCATATTGATTACTTCTCATTTTCTACTTTGATTCTATCTTCACCTATCAACTCATCATCTACATGCACAAACGATATGCAAGCAACTACAAAGGAAACAAACAAAGGTGGATTGTCATACTCATAAAAGTAAAATGAGTGGTGTATGATAATTCGAATGCACTATCAATATAAGGTGAGTCTTGCAAATTGTCAAAGGGTTCTTCATGGAAGATTCACTCTTTTAAAAGGTACAAAACCGATTAGGAAGTTATATTCTTTGTTTGAATTTTTCCTTTGGAGAAACTCAATGCGGTGATATCAATAGGTTCTTGGAATTTGACTTTGTTATTTGTAGCTTTGATTGGACAACAATTTTAATCCAAATTCAACTAAGCAAACACTTTTACCAACTTAGAATTAAGTTGCATGGTATTGCTATGGAGATTTGGAGGCCAAATATTCTGATTGAAATTGTTGATGCCTTACCTTAGGCTCTAGAAGAAGCAACAATGAAAAAGACTCTTTATCACTTTGCAAGCATACTAGTGAAGATAAAATTAAATTTTGATTTACGTGAATGTGTTCACTACAAAAAAAAAATGTGTATTTGCTTAGACCAAAAAGCCCTAGAAAAGGCTAATAAGCATTTGCGAGTGTCACAAAGCCCTAGCTATTTTGCTGACTGGAAACACGTACTTAGTACGTATTGAAGCCCTCACAACATATCTAGGGCTCTTATCACGTATTAGAAACTTTCCTAAACATAAATAAATTTTAAATTATAATTAAATTATTTAAAATAATTTATAAGACATAAATAAACTTGAAAATAAAGCTAAATATTATATACATATTTTTTCATACAAATTTCCATAAAATTTCAAAATTTATTATAATACAATTCTTCAACATATATAAACATAAAAATATTCATAGTAGAACATCCAAAAAATTTGTTACTACGTTGTCATATCTATCTAACGCATTTTACAATATAAAATATAAGATATAGATCATAATATTATTAATATATATGTTAAATCTATTATTTAACTCGACAAGTCAATATTAAATCTAACCAGTAAAGAAGAGTCGAGTCAGACTTATCAATTTCCTCCTCCATTAAATATAGCCATAGATGTGATAATGGAGTTGATAATTTGAAGAATAACAATACTCAAGGAGAAAAGACGTTCCTTGAATCAGTTTTGATGTTACAAGTGATATTAATGATTATGATTCAGGTGAATCTTTTGCAACTATGGTGGAAGATTCTTATATTCTTTGCATACCTCTTATCAATCTCGAGTTCGTAGTTAGATTTTAAATATGAGATCTCCAATAGAGGATATTGTCTTTGAGAAAAACATTGTGTAGAAAGTACTGATGGGTGATGTTATAGTAGGAAAAGATGAACTATAAAGATGTGTAAATATAAGAAGGGGGAGTTGAGCTATGTTTGCCTAATTTTAAAACTCTTTTTTTTTTTAATTATAATTCTAATTTGGTGACTTAACTATTTGAATTAATCAAAGGTAGGAATAAACAAATAGAGTGGAAGTAAAAATAACACATAAGATTTTACATAAGATTTTATCATGGTTCACCACCAACTTGGAAGCTACGTTCAAACTCCTCACAAAGAATGATTTATCCAATAATTCAAAACTTGAATTACAAATCTTGTGTCGTAATTTTTTGATTTTCCTATTGTGTATAAGTCAATTTTCTCAAAACAACATGAACCTACAAACTTTTTGTGGTAAACCACATCTTGACCCTACAAGTCAATTCTTCTCTACACAACATGAGATCCACAAATTGTGATAGGTAAACTAACCATTTAACCCTACAAGTCAATTCTTCTCGACACAACCATAGATCTACAAATTTCTTGAGATACACTAAAACCACTATCGGGCTGAGTTACAAAGATTTGGAAACTTGTTTGATTTTCCTTCTACTAAGCATACTTGATACAATGATAATTCACACTACAACACTTAGAATATTTTACTTTGAACGAGTGTTTTGCTAGAACTTAAAACCTTAAACTCTAAATACTTAAAAAATTGATCTCTTTAGGTTTTTTAGAATAACCTTGATTTTTTTAGGATTTCTGAGTTTGTTGGTTTGTTGATTCTTCTTTAACCTTGAGTGTTATTTATTTATAGGAAAAATTAGGGCTTCAATTTAGTCCCTTGTGAATTCTGAATCATATCTTTATTCAAGCTATGTCTTCTAAATATAATTCTCAAAGATATGTTTTGATAATAAGACGATTAGTCAATTCGTTATTTTTGAATCTGATTTGAGCCACTCTTCCATAAAGATATGATGTGTATTTTCTCTATATTGCATTTGGGAATTATTCAGCTAAGTCTTCCTTTGTACTCTTGATTGGATTTTGGGGCCCAAACAAAAGCTAGGTATGTTCTTGGACCTTCATAATTCATGATACGACTAAGTAAAATTTATCTTTTATCAGAATTTTCGACTTTCCATTAGAGGCATTGACTTTTTTTCATCACAATATGACTTGATTGTTGGAGTCTGATGTTGTAAGCTTTTCTTTCTTGATAGTTAGAGGCAGACTGCATGACTTAGAATTAGTGGCTTCGACAAATCACATTTGTTCCATTATCAGAATCACTACAACTTATGAGGTTGCTTATCAATGACAGCATTATGGAACATGTTGCAATTATTTGAGCTAGTGGAACATGAGCTTCAGAGGCAAGCTTTAACATTAGACTTCAGAGGCATGCTCACAAATAATTTTCATCATAAGCATGTTGAAAGTACTGTTCATTAGAGGCATATATAAATACTATTCATCAGAGGCATGCCGAAAGTACTGTTCACCAGAGGCATGTTGAAAGTAATGTTCATCAAAGGCATGCTGAAAGTACTATTCATCAGAGGCACGCATAAGTGTTGTTCTTCAAAGGCATCAAAAAGTTATTGTTTATCAGAGGCATAGAAAAGTTATGTTCATCACAAGCATGAAAAAGTTGTTATTCATCATAGCATGGAAACTTCAGAGACACATTGAATCTTCAAAGGCACACTGATTTACCAAAAATACTTTGATTCTTCAGAGGCACACTAACTTACCAAAAACATCTTGAGCAGGCAGATACACATACTTTTTCAAGGCGTGCATTTGTCTGATTCTAAGGATTTTGTTGATTGATTTCATTTCATTTCCTCTAACCTTTTTGCTTTCCTTTAGTCGTTTCCTCTTGTCGTTTGATTCTGATTTCCTTTTTTTATTGTTGTTATTTCTTTTTAGGCTTAATTGCAGTTTTGGTCCCCCTATTTTAGATGAATCTCGAAAGTAGTCCCCCCATTTTGTTTCTCCCAAATTTTGGTCCCCAAATAGAATTTTGGTCCAAAATTTGATGAAATTTCATTTTTTTTAAAGTTGTACTACACCATTTATAACCATATATTCCTAGTACAATTGTTGTAAATAAAATCCTGAGGCATGGTGTGACTTAAATAAATGTAAAAAAAATGAAATTTCATGAAGTTTTGGACCAAAATTCTGCTTAGGGGATCAAAACTGGGGAGAAACAAAATGGGGGGACTACTTTCGCGATTCAGCTAAAATAGGGGATCAAAACTGCAATTAAGCCTTCTTTTTAAGTCTTGGTTTCAACTATCTTCCATTTGCTTTTGATTATCTACGTCTGATTTCTTCTTTTGATGTTATTTCTTTTGATTTCCTGATCTAATTTTTATACACTTACTGAAGCCATCAGTGCAAACACATTATTCTCATAAAATATATTTATTAACATCAAAATTATAAGAAAAAAACTCAACTTGATGCTAACAAACTAGTCTAGTGAAAAATATAACAGGTGGAATCAGTCCATTGTCATGCCTGGCTAAGGCTTGTCCGTGCATGTTCAATGTACGACCAAGTAGGGATGACAATGGATAGGGTTTGGGTAGGGTACTATAGTACCCGTACCCATACCCGCAGTTTAAAAAAATACCCATACCCGTGCCCGTACTCTTTTGGGTATCAACTTTAATACCCATATCCTTACCCTCTGGGTACCTAAGTGTCCGTACCCATACCTATTACCCACACTTTAACTAAAATAAATCGATAAATAAATATTATTTTGTGATTAAATTTAAAAAGGGTAAATACCACATATAGTCCCTTAACTTAATTTCAGTTAACTTTTTAGTCCTTTATCTTTTTTTCTTCTTCTCGATTTAGTCATTTATTTTAATTTTAAGTGACAATTTAATCTTTTATGTTTTAAAACGTTAACAATGTTATCCTTTTTTTTTACAAAAATTCAAAAATTCATCAAAATTTTCAAACAAAACTAATAAATTTAGTTATATTCTTTAATATAAAATAAACTTTATCAAATTTGTAACTCAAATCTTCAAATAAACTCATATTGTCATTCTTTATTTGATGTTGTTAGAGATAAAAATATGAGTTTATTTAAATATTTAAGTTATAAATTTGATGAAATTGCATTATATTGAGGATGATAATTAATTTTATGTGTTTTGTTTGAAATTTTTGATGAATTTTTTGAAATTTTGCAAAAAATGAGGATAAAATTATTGACATTTTAAAACATAAAAGATTAAATTGTCACTTAAAATTAAAATAAAGGACCAAATCGGGGGAAAAAAAGATAAAAGACTAAAACGTTAACTGAAATTAAGTAAAGGGACTATATATGGTATTTACCCATTTTAAAATTATCCAAATATCATAAAATATTATAAATCAAAATATTTTCTAACTCAAAACGTTTCAAGTGAACACTCGTTACAATACACATTCAAATATCCATAATAATATTTTATGAAGTTGCCAGTCTTACGACAATATTATTTGAGATCAGTAAAAACAATTTATAAGTTGCAAGTATAATTATAAAGACACAATTAATAAAATATAATTCTTAGTTATAAAGTCACAATTATTTAACTATTCATCATAATCAAATTCTTAAAAAGTTTGCAAAGGTTTATGTTTTGATTTAATTATAAATATTTTAATGGTCCTATGATATTAATAGATATTAAAACATAAAGGAAAACAATTAATTAAACTAAATATTAATATAATAAATAAATAATATATTTATATAAATGCGGGTGCGGGGTGGGTACTATAGTACCCGTACCCGTACCCATACCCGCTTAATTTTGCGGATAATTACCCGTCCCCGTGTCTATACCTATTATGCTGGTTTTTACCCTACCCATTATAGGTTTTTTAGCGGGTACCCACTGGGTCTGAGTCTAATTGCCATCCTAACAACAAGTCCAACTCTTTCCAGCCTGGCCAATGTTCGGCCTAGTCTAGCCATTTTCTCTTCTAGCTCGACCTAGTGTAGCAACAATCCTAACCAATGCTTGACCTACTTTAGTAGATAATCTAGCTAGTTTAAAGGTTGCAGAGAAGCATAAGGAGATGCATAGCTTATCACATTGAATCCAACTGTACCCAATGATTTAAGGTTGTGGGTAGGCTATAGATTGATGTTATGATAATGATAGTTTGGAAGATGTTCCTTTGCATAAGTTATCCTTTTGGATGTTCAATGACGAGGAGGATACAAGAAAAAATTTGCAAAATCAACTAATGAGGATAATTATGAATTCTCATAGGTGATTTCTATTTTTTTTTTAAGAAACAGGCTATTTAATTATATATGTATGATACTCACGAAAATTAAATTAATGAAGAAGTTGGATCTTAACATAGATTTGAATTTTACTAAGACTGAGAATTGAACTCCTGATCTTCTTATTATTCAATTTTTTAACTCCCTCACATTAGTCACCAATCCAACTTTATATTCTATATTTTTAATTTTGTTATATTCTTTTAGATCTTAGTTAAGTGTTCTAGAGTTTGTTTTCTCCTTTTTATTTAATATATTTTAATATGAGATACGTTAATTTAAATTAGATGGTGTCAACATATTTGGGATGATTATCTTATTATGAACTTCATGCTTTCTTTCTGTTTAAAGAAATCTTACATAGTAAAATAGTAAAATATTTTGAGAGAAAAAATATAATAGTTATAAACTGAGTAGTAGCAAAAAGTGGGGTGCAAACAGCGGCCTCCATTAATTATTCCGTAATGGATAATCCCAACACAAAGGAGCAACTCCATTAATTGTTCAATGTATCAGTTTATAAATGCGTTGCAACATTATTATACTACTAACTTTAGGAGCCAGGCCTCATTTTGCACACTATGTATATTTGTTTTCAATCAATCCCAAGATAATAACTCTACACCATATATTATATCATAGAGGTAACACATGATTTAGCTATTTTCTCTGTATACCTAAATAATTTATATTCACATATATATATATATATATATATATATAGTGATGCATAAGCACAACCCCCGTATATACAAAAAAAAATCTAAATCTAGATATCCATAACTATTTCAAGGCTAATAACTAATCAATATCGTATACAAGTAATTAAACTATACTAAAAAATGTCAACTCATAAAACAATGTCAACGATTTAAAATTAATAGTTTTAGATTCGGATTTTTGCAGTCATATGATCTCGACGGTCTTATTAAGATCGGACAATTTAAATTTTAATATCAAAATTTTTATCTATAAAAAAAATTAAAAATTTATCTTAAAATCTAAAGTGTCTGATCATTATTGAATTTCTAAGATGCATGTGATTGAATATATCTAATCTAAATCAAATAGTTTCATTTCATGCATGAAAAGTGAGTGAAAACTGAAGAAACAGAAAATTGGTTACAAGTTAACACTTGATGTGTCTTGAGGAAAACAGAATATTTCATATGAAGATGATACCATGATATCACAATGACATTACAACTACTATATGATAATAACATACTTAAATCACATTCCTTTAACCTTTTTGTTATAAAAACACTAGCACATCTACACAAATGCAAATTGTGCAACACATTAGAACTTGTGATTTCTTTGAACTTCAACATTAGACATGGAATTTGATAATGGGAAACAGAATCAAAGATGCACATTTCGAGGGATGAAGTTGGTTTCCTTTGTTGCTCTATGCCTCATTCTAATCTCTCCTGCTGGTAAAGTACTTAATCATTTCTTTTAAGTAAAAAAAAAAAACATTTTTAATATTTTACTTTTGTTTCTGTAAGCTTTTCTCAAAAATTATTTTGTTGAAATAATTATTTTATATTAAAAATGGAAATCTATTTTGATTAGCATTTGAACAAAATTGTTTCTAATTTAAAAAAGAAAAATACATAATCACTTTTTATAATAATAAACAAACATAAAATGACTTCTATTTTTTTTCTTCTCAAATATATTTTTTAAGTGCGTTTGTTTAAGACTATTTGGGGATAAAATAACTTTTATCAAATAAAAAAGTCATTTTTAATGTATTAGTTATATTTGTGTAAGCTTTTTTCAAAATGATTTTGTTAAAAAATGATTTTATATTAAAAATGAAAAACTATTTTGATTATGATTAGCTTTTGAAAGAAAAAAAAAATCTAATAGAGGAGACAAAAAAATTACTTTTTATAATTTTAAGTAAACAAAAAATGGCTCATGCTATTCTTAAATATTTATAAAAATAATCTTTAAAACATTTCATATCAAAATCACTTTTTAAGAAAAAAAATTATTCATTACAAACGGAACTATAATATAGTTGATTTAATGATGGATTCATTTTGACATTCTTTTATCTTGTCCTTGTAGATGCATTTGATCCATTGGATCCAACTGGGAATGTGACAATAAGATGGGATATCATGTCCTGGACATCAGATGGTTATATGGTAAGTTACTTCTAATTTTGTGATCATTCTATTCAAATTATATATTAAAGAAAAGCTAGAAGTATTGAATATCAAAATGTTTATAGAAGGTACAAATCACTAGCCTTTTCTGATAACCAAATGGTAAAAAAAACTCGCACACAACTTTGTGAGTCTCATATTCGAACTCAAATTATAATATTCAATATAATAATATCGATATATGTCAATTAAATTTTTATATACAAAGATTAGTATATCTACTCTGACTAAAATTGACTAATACGATAAACTAAGAAATAGATTCTGTAAACTAAAAAAAGGGTTGTGTCTGTGTCACTAGTTTATAACTTGTAAACTATAATTTCATGTTCGAGTCCAACTAAAATAAGTTTCAGAAGCTATAAAAAGGATATCTTGAACAATTTCAATAATCGAATTCATCGATTATTTTCCTGATATAATAAACTTATGACACATAATCATACTCAATTAGATATAATTGTTTGATCTTAACATTCACCTCTAACTAATCAAAATACTATGATGTTTTCAAACTTTGGCAGGCAACAGTAACATTATTCAACTTCCAACTATACAGAAACATTATGAACCCTGGCTGGACAGTGGGATGGACATGGGCCAAGAAAGAAATCATATGGGCCATGATGGGGGCCCAAGCAACAGAACAAGGTGACTGTGCAAAGTTCAAGTTAAAGATTCCACATAGTTGCAAAAGGAGTCCACAAGTGGTTGATTTATTACCTGGTGCTTCATATAACATGCAATACACAAATTGTTGTAAAGGGGGTGTCCTAACATCTTGGGGACAGGACCCTACAGGTGCTATCTCTGCTTTTCAGATGGGTGTAGGACTCTCTGGAAGATCTAATAAGACAGTTAAACTTCCTAAGGATTTTAAATTGCTTGGGCCTGGGCCTGGATATTCATGTGGGCCTGCTAAGAGAGTTCCTTCCACTGTTATTTTTACTGATGATCATAGAAGAAAAGCTCAAGCTTTGAGTAAGTATATTGATTCCCTATATTAATCTTTATGTGTATGGTGTATTTGATATTGTAGAGACTTATGGTCAAATGTGGTTGAGTTAATCTCAATCGTATTGTAATTGTTGTGACATTAGATTGTAGTTGCAGACATTTTTTAAAACCTTGATGGTTTACTATCAAGGTTTTAAATTGTGTCGCATAACAACCCTTGATATTGCAGAGAATTATAGTTAAATGTGGTTAATGTAACATTGCATATCGTGAATGTTATGATATCACAATCATGATATTTCGTCTCAAATTGCGGTTGGATTCTTTTAAAAACCTTGATAGTTACGATCAAGATTTTTAATTGTGACCATGTAACAATCCTTGATATTATAGAGAATCATTGTAAAATGTGATAGATGCAATCTCAATCGTAACCTTCTTGTGGTTTTTGTGACATAAAAACATGATGCTACAACTTAGATTGTAGTCGCATACCTTTTATGAAAATCTTGATGACTACAATCAAGGTTTTAAATACATCATTCTTAACCGTGATTGTGGCTACAATATTAAGGTTTTGATGTCTCTATAGCTGTATTATGGCTGCATTAGTCGTAGTTGTCTGAAATTGTTTTGAATATCAAAGATTGCGATACGAATGCACTGCGATTTAAAAACCTTGCTTACAAATACATTATTAGTAAAATCAAAGATTTTTAATTGTGACCATGTAACAATCCTTGATATTATAGAGAATCATTGTAAAATGTGATAGATGCAATCTCAATCGTAACCTTCTTGTGGTTTTTGTGACATAAAAACATGATGCTACAACTTAGATTGTAGTCGCATACCTTTTATGAAAATCTTGATGACTACAATCAAGGTTTTAAATACATCATTCTTAACCGTGATTGTGGCTACAATATTAAGGTTTTGATGTCTCTATAGCTGTATTATGGCTGCATTAGTCGTAGTTGTCTGAAATTGTTTTGAATATCAAAGATTGCGATACGAATGCACTGCGATTTAAAAACCTTGCTTACAAATACATTATTAGTATTATTTAATGTTCATCTTTGTTTTTTCTATGCAGTGTCCTGGAATGTGACATGTACTTATTCACAGTTTCTTGCCTCCAAGAACCCAAGCTGTTGTGTTTCATTGTCATCTTTTTACAATGACCAAGTCACAGCTTGCCCAACTTGTGCTTGTGGTTGTCAGAATAATGCCACTTGTGTCACGTAAGCCACCCTTCTACTCTCACATTAGTTGTGAACTCATTAACACTGACGCCTCTAATCGAAGGTGTGTCTTGGTGTCCGACATGTGTTATTGTCGGACACCAACACGACACTGACATTTTGATTATATTCAATTAATTTATTTTTTAAAATTATTATCTATATCGATGTGTCAGTGTCGTGTCAGATGTTCATGTCAGTCTCCGTGCTTCATAGGTTGTGAAGCACTGACACAAATATAGATATTAAACACGACATTGACACTGACACGTCAATATTGATAATAATGAGAAAATAGACCAATTAAATGTAATCACATGTCTATGTGCACTCACACGTGTCAGACATCAAATACACCTTCATTTGACAATAGTCATGCTAATTTTGATTTGTTCCAATGGAAATGCAGGAAAGATTCAAAGATATTGAAAGAGGGTGATGGGAATAATAAGACTAGGAAGAGTGATATAACACCAAAACCATTGTTACAATGCACACATCACCTTTGTCATGTTCGTGTGCATTGGCATATAAAAGACAACTACAAGGATTATTGGCGTGTCAAGATTGCAATCATCAACTTTAACTATAGATTGAATTTCACACAATGGGGTCTTGTTGTGCAACACCCTAATCTCAATAATGTTACACAAGTTTATAGCTTTGAATACATGCCACTTCTTCCCTATGAAGCCATAAGTAAGTTCTTTTAATTGGGGTCACTATATTTTTAGTTTAATTGAAATTGATGCATGTTTGCATTCATTTTAGGACAAGTCAAAAATTTTGGTACGTTGAGAGTCTTCGATTAAAATTGATTTTGTTTCTATGATTGATTCTAATTTAAAATATTAATTTTAATTTTTGTCTTTGTTGATTTTTATACTTAAATTAATTGTCTCTCAGAGTGAATATATCGAAACATACATCACTTTACTTTAAAGTCATTGTTAATTAAAATTAATTTTACAAAATCAATTCAATAAAAATTCATTTTCGTCAGTGTTAATGATTAATTATGGCGTTTTCAATATTTTGCGACGGAATTAAAGACAATTTGAGATAAATTTCATTTTTTTTTTCATTTTTATCAATAAATGAACTTAAAAACTTGAGAAAATTATGTGTTAGATCTAAACATTTGAAATATAAAATGAGATAATTTTGAAATTTCAATAAAATGGAGAAAAATTGGTTGAAGGTATATAGATTAAAGACTTGAGAAAACATTTTCGAAAAAAAATACTTGAGAAAACACTGAGAAAAAAAATTGAGAGGATCCTTTCCCATATTAGAGTTTCATGAATAGTTATTTTTTTAACTAAATGCATGACTGAATTGTGTATGCAGATGACACAGGAATGTTCTATGGTTTGAAATACTACAATGATCTATTAATGGAAGCTGGTCCTAAAGGAAATGTACAATCTGAAGTACTTATGAAAAAGGACAAAAACACATTTACACTCAAGCAAGGATGGGCTTTTCCTAGAAGGGTATACTTCAATGGTGATGAATGTATGCTACCACCTCCTGATTCATACCCTTTCTTGCCAAATTCTGCTTATAGTCTACCAAAAAGTGTTACACTGATAAAAGCCTATGTGATTTTTGCATCATTTTTCATTTGGTTTTGACACTTTTGTGATGTGTAAGGGAAGCAAGTTAGTTAGTTTATGAAGCTTATTATGAGAGTGTTGATTTTTTATGAGAAATATGCAGCATTCAATTTCTTGTGACCACTAATGCATATTTTCACTAAAAGAAAAACATATATATCTACATATGTATAAGTTGGCATCTACCTCGCTCATGAGTACATATCTACTGATCTACTGTATATCATATGAAACATTTCCTCACCCTAGATGTCATACATATTGAATTTTTAGAAAACTCATCCAAACCTAACATTCTAACCAGCTATTGAAACCCCCATTGTATCTGAACCTAGATTCTCTGCATTTATCAAACCATGAATTTACACAAAGTAATTGATCTTTGCCATAAATTTGAGATCAGTTAGCTCAAATTTCATCTTAACTAAATAATCTTTAGATAACCGTCACTATTGATTTGAGATCAGACTGTCAAGATCAACAAATGTTTCACACATTTACGGTGTCGAATCCAAATACCATCGCGTTCTAGGGGTAGTGGAGGAACTCAAACTACATGACCATCTATCAGTATCACTATATAAAACAGAATTACAAACTTCAAACTTTCTTTAAGTACACATAGTCCTTAGAAGAAAACAATGAATTTTTCATCTCAACACTAAAAATAAATTTGAAACTCTATGATTGGGAAAAAATAATTATCCAAACAAGTAACATAAGATAATTATACAATACAAAATATAGAAACTATGTTACATAAATGAAGGCAAAAAAACAAACCCTTAAAATAAATAACATAATAGAATTCTTGTGCCAAGTATTCATCCACTTGCATCTCTTTTCATTGCTTCATTGACAGCTCTTGATCATTTTTCACAATGTGGTTTTAAACAATTTGATGCAGAAGGGAAGTGTTCACTTTTATGTCTCCATAGAGATAAATAATTCTCTATGATCAATTCAATTCAATAATATTATAAAAGAAGCTAAAGTGGCTATGATTGTACTAAGTATAGAGAAAACTAGTTTTGAAGTTGCATTTGGTGACCAAGGGTAAGCATCTGGAGGAGGCATAACACAATTATCACCATTGAAATAAATCCTTCTTGGAAAGGCCCATCCTTTATCAAATGTGAAAGTTGATTTGTCCTTTCTAAATAAGATTTCTGATTGAACATTACCAAAGGAACCAGCTGATGAAAGAAAATCATTGTAGAATTTTACTCCCCATAGCATACCTGTATCATCTGTAAAACCACATCATAAAACAAAATCAGAATTGGAATATTTTCTTTACAAGTTCGTCCGGAAAGATACACTGTTAGAAAAAGTTTTACAACTTTTACTTTGTCAACAAATTATAGTCATTAGAAAAAGCTATAATTAAATCCAAGCGTTTTTAATAGTCTGATGATTATGATTGATCGATTGTGTAAGTTTCAAAATATGTTTTAGCCATATGAAAACATAGAACTTACTTAAGCCCTCATAGGGTGTTAGTGACTTGTACTTAAAGCTGAAAAGCTGAGTAAGATTATCAAAATTGGGATGCTGCACCACAAGGTTCCATTGTGAGTAATTCATCCTGTAATTGAAATTTGTGATTGTGATCTTGATCCTCCAGTACTCTTTATAATTGAGTTTCACATGCCAATGAACTCGAATCGGACACATGTGACTTGTACATTGGACTAGAGGTGTATTTGTAGGTTTTCCTGATGATGATACAACTGAAGATAAATGTGGAGAGTCTCGACTGTAAAACAAATTCAGGAAAAAAAATCATGAGTTGGGAAAATGATGAAAAAAACCACTATGGAACATTATTCGATTAATTAGTACATGACGAATGGAAAGACAGTTAGATACAGTGTCAGTGTAAATGTTTTTTACACTGTCAATTAATTAAGAGTTTTTAAATCATTAAAAGCGTTTTACTATCATAACTACTTCTGAAGTTGTTGCTTGTGATTTGCTGATAGTGTAAAACTTTTAACACTGACTGTGTATCAAAATTAAACTCAAAGATAAATTGGTGACTTACTTTACACAACTGTCAGGTTGTGTTTTGTTTTGACAGCCACATGTGCAAGTTGGGCAGTCTACTATTGTATCATTGTAGAAGGATGAGAGGGATACACAACAAGTTGGAGTCTTTTGAGCCAGGAATTGAGAATAAGTGCAGGTAATGTTCCAGGTCACTGTCATAAAATATGTCAAGTTAAGAACCTCAAATTTGGTTTCCATATTCATAACTCTTTTGAACAATGTACGAAGCATAGATAAACTGTTCATATAGTAAATCACACATAATTATTTGTTTGATGAAAGTTCAAATCCATTTCATCAACAAAAGCAATGTTGCTATCAAGAAAATAATGAAAATAAAAGGAAGCTTGTTGTAAGAGGAGTAAACACTCATGTTAGTCCCTAAACGTGTGAGGTGGTATCTATTAGACTTAAGCTCATAAGGAGAGCCTAACCTAAAAGACTAGTCTATTAGGTGGGAGAGCCTCATGGATTAACTACTACATTGAGCACTTTTATCTACTCAATGTGGGACTCCTAACAATATCATTATAGTCTTCGAATATATCGAAACTTCAAAAACATCTCTGACCTGAGTGTGTTTTATTTTTTGTAATTTTATAGATCAAATTGACAAACAAAAGACACATTTGATTACTACACTAATTAAAGGAAGACGGAGTAGAGGACCAAACTAACTATAAAATGACACAATTGGAATGTTTTTACAGTAATAAACTATGGTGACACCGTCTGACATATTCAAAGACCCAAATGTTTGTTTACTCTTGCACGAGACTCCCACCAAGTGCGGTCAGGAGAGGATGGATATATGCAATCTTATCTTTTCAAGTGAGGAGGTTGTTTCCAAAATTTGAATCCATGACATCCAAATCACAAAGCAGCAACCTTATCGTTGCGCCAAGGCTCACCCTCAGGCAAAAAATGAACAATCATAACTAAAAAAAACTTCAATTTAGTAAGGCATCTTAATGGATTTATTGAACAAAGGGTAAGTACATATCTTAATTGTAGACGTTGACTTGATCAACAAAGTTGTGAAAACACAATGAAAATGTGCAGCCAAAAAGAGAGAGAGAGAGAGAGAGAGAAACTTAAGTTAATGTAATTTGTAACTTACTCAAAGCTTGTGTGACTCTCCTCTTGTCATTGGTAATAAATTGAGTTGGCCTAACAATTTTTGCAGGACCACAAGTATAACCAGGTCCAGGTGCTTTCAATGTGAAATTTCTTGGCAATTTAACTGTTTTATTAGTTGTTCCAGCAGAACCAACACTTATCTGAAAAGAACTCACTGCATTGTTTGGATCCTGTGCCCATGAATTCAACACACCACCTTTGCAACAGTTTGCAATCTGTTGGTTATAAGGTGTTCCTGGCAACAAATCAACTACTGTTGGATCTTTCTTACAACAATGTGGTATTCCTGCTTTGAATTTTGAACAATCTCCTTGTTCTGTTGTTTGGCTTCCCATCATGTTCCAAATTACTTCTTTTTTTGCCCATGTCCAACCTAATGTCCATCCTGGTTCTTGAATGTGGCGATACTGTTGAAAGTTGTACATTGTCACAACAGCCTGCTCAACACAAACCATAACAACAATCAATTTTTTTTTAGGACAGACAAATGTTAGTATCTCAATTGTTATTATGATAGTATTTTCTTTTACATCGGGATTTG
This sequence comes from Cicer bijugum, assembly GCA_037974875.1. Lineage (NCBI taxonomy): Eukaryota > Viridiplantae > Streptophyta > Magnoliopsida > Fabales > Fabaceae > Cicer > Cicer bijugum. The sequence goes on along the minus strand of JBBPBT010000072.1, from coordinate 2,852,121 downwards.
AACTCTAATCTTTTAACTCCTTCAATTCCTTTAACTCTTAGTTCAAACCAGTTGAAATACGACTATGTTGATAAATCACTTTTGATATTTAACCGCTTTCATTTTCTTAAAAATCATCACTGATGTGTACGTGCAATGTTAGTGACATTTCTGTGTGAGTGATTCTTACATGTTGACTAACAAATGTTGATAATAAACCATTTATCACATTAAAATTGACCAAATCAGACAAACTTTTAATCCTGATTGAAAAAGATATGTACCAGTACAATAGATAACATTCCATCAAGCTAAAAAAAAAAAGGATAGTCTTAAATTTTTCTTACATTTGTAAATCAACATTAAACATTAAAGAGAGTAGTGTATAACTATAATGTTTTTTATTAGCAATTTATTGTGACATTAAGGAAGTTGTGAAGACTTACAACATAGCCATCTGGAGTCCAACTAATGACATCCCATTTGAGTGTTATATTCCCATTTGGATCTAACGGATCATAGGCTTCTGTAAATAAATAAAAAAATCAGTTTTAAACTATCACTAATATTTAAAGCAATTAAAAAAAAAAAAACAAATTAGATCTCAATATACTCACAACCATTTATTGATTGGCCAAACAATTACTTGAATAAATTACTGCACTTTCATAATTTATAAGTTAAGATACCAAAACAAGAAAATATGAACGGACAGAATGAAATAAGGATCCAAATTGACAAGAATAAGATTTGTAGCAAATAAATAACAATCCATCCATTCAAATCTCAAAATGAAAATGCTTTTCAAGTTTCAACCTCCTTCACCAAAGTTCTAATAATAAAAACTAACTTTAATTATTAAAAAAAAA
>JBBPBT010000072.1:2810499-2849264 GCA_037974875.1 Cicer bijugum | reverse complement strand
TAGACATTCACATTCATTTTGAATATAATTCATAATATAGGTAAACTTTGTTACTAAAAAGTTTTGGTAATCTTTTGAGTATAATTACTAACATTTTAAAAATATTTCTTATTTATAGATTTTGCTACATTTACTATATGTTACCAATATATATAATTTGTAACACTTTTTTATTTGTTACTAATTTTGAAAACTAACAGATGTGAAATATATGTGATCATTATGATAATAAATTTGCTAGAACTCGATTGGATGTACAAAATTGAAGGAATTTAACTATTTTTCAAAGACAAATTTCATTAATATTGTGTTTGTTGCAATCAAGTTATCATAAATCTATTATCAATAATATTCAAACTCTAATTATTTTCTCTTTTTTTTTCTCTAAAATCCCACAACTTCAACAATAATACTCTATTAGTCATATTTTCTGGTGTAAACCATTACAATCAAATAATTGTATTTGTATGTACAATTGTTGCTAATAAAACAAAAAAGAGTTATGTATGGCTATTGCAAAATTTGATATGTAGAACGACAAACACAAGAAAAATGGGGTTTGAATTGTGTTCTATTATAAAAATTGTTTATAAAAAAAGACTAAAGCAAAGTAATGAAAACATAACGGATAAATAGAATAACATAACTAATTTATCCTGGTTCACCAACAACACAACAACTATGTCTTGTCTTTTCAACCTGAAGGATTTAATCCAATAATTCAATACTAAATTACAATTCCATTGAACACCTACTAGTAAAACTGACTATTTTCGAGTTTTCTCAACCTTCTAACTTAGTGTAGTCAAGCTGTTGAGTGATGAATCTATTATTGGACTAGGTTACAAAAGAATTGGTTTAGTTTTTCTAAAAATAATCTCTCATAAGAGGGTGTTTACAAAGTTGTACTCTCAGAAGTATTTCTCAACACTATGTAAAATAAAAGTGAAGAGTAAGAGTGCAAATATGGTTGTATTATGCTTATTGCAGTGTGTTGTTTCTTGTGCTTTGCAAGTAAGGATTTCTAATCGTTGTCCTGATTGCAAGATATCAACATGTATCATATAATTTCTTATCAAATCCTTTGAGATTTATTTGCCATTAAAAACTTATCAAAATGAGTCCTTGTAATTGATTATGTGTATCTTCGTACAGAGATAGAAAGAGTAGAGGATGAGATGCGTGAAGTAACAATATCAATTATAAGGAAGGGGGATTGAATTATAATTGTCTATTTTTAAAATTTCTGTTTAAAAATTGAAAGTTTAACTCAAGATTGATATTGATTATAAACGAAGAATGATCTTGGTTAGTGTAAAATAGCAATATTAATTTTATCAATATAAAAATTGATTGTAAAGTATATAATAAATAGAGATAAAGATAGAGAGATCATACAAGCATATACCTTGGTTCACCCAAACACGGGTTACGTCCAGTCCTCACAAATGTGAGATTTTCCACTAAGTGCTCAAGACAAGATCGTTCTTGGTTTTCACATATCAATCTTGATTTTTACACAATTTCTACCTTTCTACCTAGAAAGAATTTTCACAAGTTTACCTTACACTATTTCATAAAGGATTTTGCAAGATACCTTTTAAGACATAAAAGGATTTTTACAGACTACTCAAGCTATGTTATCAAAAATAGCCTTAAGTTATAAAGTGATGATTTTGAGAGTATTAGAATATGTGTATTGCTTAACTCTTGTTTGAGAAATAGATTCTATATTTAGAACTCAGTTATTATTGATTCTAACATAACACAAAGAAAGAAACTACAAGCGTGAGAATGATTCTGACAAGCTTGAGTATGATTGAATGAATTATGTTTTGCTTGGCACTTTGAGTTGTGTTTTGTTCTTCATCTTGAAGCTGCATTTATAGACTTCAAGAGAGCTTAGGATAGCTCATTTATCATTTGAAATAAGGCCAGCTGTCATGATAAAGTGAATGGATAAGATCTGCCAAAAAGCAAGAGAGTTCATGCTAAATCCAAGAACGTTCTTGACATCCAAGATCGTTCTTCGAATGGTTTGGAGATGAGCTGACTTATACTTGTGATTCTTGTCAGATGTTTGAGATGATTTCTAGCTTTAAGTTAAGTGTGCATATCTTGATTGAAGTACAACTTTAGTGCACTTTACAACCTGTAAATTTGTTCATGCAAATGCCTCACTTGAAGAATGATATTGCTTTATACTTTCCATGAAACATGTCTTTGATCCTTCGAATTCTGGAATAATTCTGACTTAGATTGATCCTTGCTTATTCTTGATGAAGATATGAAATGATTAAAGTTTCCAGGATCCAATCTTTCACAAAGAAAACTGATCATTCTTGATTATGACATATGTGGAGAACATTCTTCGTTTTCCAAGATCGTATCAAGAACGTTCTTCGTTTTACTGAAATATGTCAAGATCGATCTTCGTTTAACTATTTTTACTTTCTTGATTTTAATGAGATATGCTTTGAAATACTTGGTACCTAACTTGTTTTGACACACTCAAATGCACATGTTAAATACCAAAACACTTAGAATCATAATTAGAATTCTTAATTAACCTTTTATTTAATTATCATCAAAACATTAGTTTGAGATTTTGTCTTAACAATCTCTCTCTTTTTAATGATGACAAAACATGTTAATTTAGATTTTAACTTTGATTCTAATAATAATTCAGAGTTTAAATAAAAAGAACTCCCCCTCAATATGTGCTAAACATTTCAACCTAATAAAGATTTTTCATTAATGTCACAAAAAAAAACGTTCTTTGATCATTACAGGATGGTTCAAAATAAAAAAATAAAAAATACAAGTAGATATATAAAAAGACAGCTACAGATCAGCTTTAAAATCTAAGACACTTTTCCCCCTTTGTCATAGCAAATAGGAATAGAAGAGCTAAGCTAAAACAGTAAATCCGAATGACAAAGAAGGTGAAGGTGATAGATGACTAGAGCGTCATTATCATAAACAAATTCATGGCTGCCATTATGGGGTAAAATATTGTGTTGGTTAATTCTATTAAAAAATTTGGGATGAAGAATGTTCTTGAGGTGGGAGTGGATTCAAAGAACGTTCTTGAGGTGGTTGTTTCTTTTGGGATTTTTTGAGTTTTTTGGAAGCCAAAAACTGTGAAAGTGTTGAGGGAGATTTAGATTTAGGATTTTTTTTTTGTTTAGATTTAGAGGGTGTGACTTTGGTTGGAGGACTTTTGGAAGATGATTTTGGGGATTTTGAATGAGTTTTTGGAGTTGTTGGGGTTTTTGAAGATGTTGGAGATTTTGGTTGTTTCTAGAGATGTTGGTTTGGAGGGTTGTGATGTGGGAACGGCTTGTGATTGGGGAATATGTTGAGGTATTGAGGGCTCAGCATCATCATCAGAGATGGTATGGATTGTGGTACCCATATTTTTGGTTTTAGAAGTGCCAATGCCAGCTAGAACACACATTGATCTTCGTCTAGAAGATGAAGCTGGTACTGGGGGTTTGGGTCTTTTGAAGATGGGTGAGCATTGACTGATGGAAGGAGTACAACATTGACATAATGGAGGGAGCACAATTTAGATAGGTTGAGGACATGATTTCAGAGATGAAGACATATAGTCCGAGAATGTTTTCTCTGAGGATGAATGTGGATGTGTTATTCTTGGTGGAGGAGATGGTGAACAAATAGTAGATGGTGAAGGTGATAAAGATGGTGATGGTGGTGGTGATTTGGGATTTTTGTGTGCCATGGTTTTTGTATGAGCCATGTTTGAAGAAGAATGAGAGCTTGAGGAAGAATATAGAAGAAGAGTTTTGCAAAAAAAAAAAATTGAAATATAAGAGATGAGAAAGTGATCGTTTTGATATGTTTGCAGTTGATTAAGAAGTGAATTGAGTGTCATGCGTGTGATTGACTTGATAGGGCAGTTGAGCATTAGGAAAGAGGAAAGCGAAATCACGTAGTTGGGCAAAGTATGGGTAGCCGTTACTTTTAAAAAGTAGCAGACGTTTCAGATGAAAAAGGGTCATTTTGAAAGTTAGTGATGATGAAGAACGAAGATTGTTCTTGAGCGGCTTGGCAAAACAAGCTAAAAACGGAGAACGTTCTTTGTTATGACCAGAATGATTTGGCTTCAATTTGAACAATCTTGACCAGGATTTTTAATCGTTCTTTGATGGAATTGAAGCTTTCTTCAAAAAGAGGCTTTGTAAAGATATCAACTAACTGATTTTTTGTATCCACAAAGATTAATTCAATCTCCTTTTTACTCACATGATCCCTAATAAAGTGGTGCTTTATCTCAATATGTTTGGACCTTGAATGCTGAATAAGATTCTTAGATAAATTAATAGCACTAGTATTATCACAATATATTGGAATATGAGAATACTTTACTGAAAAATCTTCAAGTTGATTCTTAATCCATAAGACTTGAGAGGAACAATTTGCTGTTGAGACATATTTAGCTTCAGTGGTTGATAGGTCAATCGTGTTTTGCTTCCTACATGACCAACTTATCAAGGCTTCCCCTAGTAACTGACATGCACCACTTGTGCTTTTTCTTTCCATTTTATCACCAACATAATCGGCATCACAGTAAGCTACAAAATCAAAATGAGAACCTTTGCTATACCGAAGACCAAGATCAGTAGTACCTATGAGATAACTAAAAATTCTTTTGACTGCTGTTAAGTGTGACTCTTTTGGTGAAGATTGAAACATAGCACACAAGCCTACTGCAAAAACAATGTCAGCTCTACTTACAGTTAGATAAAGTAATGAGCCAATCATACCTCTATATTCCTTTTTAGAGATTGATTGTCCATTTTCATCTTTATCTAATGAGGACGATGGGTGCATGGGAGTAGTCATAATCTTGGCTTCACTCATTTTATATTTCTTTAAAAGATCTTTGATATATTTTTCTTGATAAATGATAATTCCATTTGTGTGTTGTTTGATTTGTAAACCAAGAAAATATCTTAATTCTCCCATCATACTCATTTCAAATTCACTTTGCATGAGATTTGAAAAATCCTCACACATTTTTTCATTGGTTGATCCAAAAATTATTATCAATATACACTTGAACTATGAGTAAATCACTTTTACTTGTTTTCTTAAAAAGTGTTGAGTCAATGTGTCCACGGGAAAAATTATTTTTGATCAAAAATGAAATCAAGCTTTTATACCAAGCTCTAGGAGCTTATTTTAAACCATATAAGGCTTTGGTGAGTTTAAAAATATGTTTTGATTTCTTTTGATCTTCAAAGCCTGAAGGTTGACGAACATAAACTTGTTCATTCAAAAAACCATTTAAAAAAGCACTTTTAACATCTATTTGAAAAAGTTTGATGCTTTTATATGATGCATATGCAATGAGGATTTGTATGGCTTCTAACGTTGCAACTGGAGCAAATGTTTCATCATAGAGTATTCCTTCTTGTTGATTGTACCCTTGAGCAACTAACTTTGCTTTGTTTCTTACAACTTTTCCTTCTTCATCTAGCTTATTTCTAAAGACCTATTGTGTTCCAATAATTGTTTGATCTTGTGGATTTGGAACAAGGATCCATACTTCATTTTTCTCAAATTGTAGAAGTTCTTCTTTCATCGCATTGATCCAAGACTTATCAATTATTGCTTCTTTTATGGATTTTGGCTCCACTAGAGATATCATTGTCATGTTGTAGTTTGTATCATCTTTAAACGACATTTTTGTTCTAATACCATCAGCTGTATCTCCAATGATTTGATTTGGAGGATTATCACCTATTAATTTTCAGCTTATAGGAGGAGTTTGAAACGAAGATTGTTAATCAATCTCATTTTCCTGGAGAATGATCTGTTGTGTTTGCCCAGATTGTTCTTCCTCCTCATCATCTTTCTTTTTTAACTCAGGATCATCAAACTCATCAAATAAAATGTGCATACTGATTTCAAAAGTTTTAGTTCTCAAATTAAAAATACGATATCCCTTAGATTCTGTTGAATATCCTAAGAATATAGCTTTATTTGATTTTGCATCAAATTTTTCCAAGTTATCTTTGTTGTTAAAATGTAGCAATAACATCCAAAGTCATGAAAATATGAAATGTTTGGTTTTCTATTTTTCTAGATTTCATAGGGTGTTTTGTTTATCACTTTTCTAATTGAAACACGATTCAAAATATAGCAAGAAGTATTAATAGCTTCAGCCCAGAAATACTTTTCAACATTGGATTCTTCCAAGATCGTTCTTGCCATCTCTTGCAACGTTCTATTTTTCCTTTCAACAACTCCATTTTGTTGAGGAGTTCTTGCACAAGATAGATTGTGAGAGATGCCAAGTTCATCAAAAAAATGTTTTGAATGATGCATTGATGAATTCACCCCATGATCACTTCTTACAGTGATGATGTTGGATTCCTTTTCATTTTGAACTTTTTTACAAAAAATTTTGAAGGCGTCAAAAGCTGTTTCATAAATAACACCCATGTGTATCTAGAGATATCATCAACAATCACCAATCCATATTTTATTCCTCCTAAACTGGTGGTTTTGATAGGATCAAAAAGATCAATGTGAAGTAGTTCAAGAGATTTTTTAGTTGATATAAATTCTTTTGGGTGAAAGCTAATTTTAACTTGTTTCCCCTTTGCACAAGCTTCACATATTTTATCTTTTTTCAAAGTTTATTTTAGGAAGTCCTATAACAAAATCTAATTTTAACAATTTTGAAAATGTTTTCATATTTAAATGTTCAGTTCTCTTATGTCATATCCATTTATATTCATTTATGGACACGAGGCAAGATTCAACTAGTAGTTCTTCAATGTATAAAATGTAAAGATTTTTCTTTTTGGATGTAGAAAACATGATTTCTCCAGAATTTACCATTCTCACTTCATATATGTTTGGTTTAAAAATAATTTCAAAACCATTATCACATAGTTGACTAATGGTGAGAATGTTATGTTTCAATCCTTCAACATATTGAACATCATTGGCTTTGGAAAAATTTATTTTACCTATGGTTCCCTTGCCTCTGATCTTGGCTTGATCATTGTTTCCAAATGTTACGGATCCTCCATCTTGTTTGATAAATGACATGAAGCAATCCTTGTCACCCTCCATATGCCTTGAACAGCCACTGTCCAAAAACCATTGTCTTTTCTTGACATCTTGAGATCCATCCTACATGTTGTGTGTATCATTTTTAGGTACCCACTTGATCTTGGGTGCTGAGAAGTTAGTCTTAAAATATGATTCCTTCTTAGTGTTAAATGTTGTCTCAAAATAGCCAATTTTAGACCAGGAGGAATATCTAGTGGTTTGTTTTGAAGAAGGTTTAAAGAATTGAGTTACAACTGGTTTTGATAAAGCTCCAGAACGTTCTTCGTTTTTTACATCAGCTGAACAACGTCCTTAGTGTTTTACATCAGCTGAACAACGTCCTTCGTTTTTTACATCAGCTGGAGAACGTTCTCCATTTTTCAACTTTTGAGAAAAAATTGCTTTGGCTCTAAAATGTTCTTCCTTTCGGAAGATCTTTTCATCCATTTTTTTAAAATAACATGCAAACTCTAGATGTCCAATTTTGTCACAATATGAACATTTGATTTTGCATTTTCCCTCTTTTCTTTTAGGAATTTTTTTTCCATACATTTTAGTTTTTTTGACTTTTATCAAAACCAAGTCCAGCTTTGTTAAATATTTCCACTTGGGATCCCATGATTCTCAGAAAAGTTTCAGTAGCTTTAATGAAGTTTGTTAAATCATTTTTAAGAATTTCAACTTCAGCTTTGAGAAGAACGTTCTCCGTTTGAGGTGAAGGTCGTTCTTGACTTTCTAAATTTTTTCAGATTCAAGATTATTTTTGTTGAGATTCTTTCAGATTTTGAATGATCTCTTTAAATTTATCATTCATAGCCTGAATTTTCTCTTTCTCTTCTTTTTCCTTGTAAAATTTTTCTTTAAAATAAATACACTTTTGAATGAGAAAATTTGAATCATTCAACATATTGTCAAATTTAGTTTCCATTTGTTTACATACAAGACACGGTTCATAATTTATTACCTCTGTATCTTCAATGTTTGCCATGAAACACAGTTTTGCTTCTTCAGGTTCATCTATTTCTGATTCATCAGAATCATCCCAGGTTGCAATCATTGACTTCTTCTTGAAAGGGAATTTCTTTGGCACCTTTTTGTTTAATGGACATTCAGTTTTGTAATGTCCTTGTTTGTTGCAGTCAAAGCAAGTGATTTGGCTTTTATCTGTTTCGATTTTGAAGTCCTTTTTATTTAGAGATCCCTTTTTGATTTGATCTCTTCTCCTCATCATTCTTTGTATCTTTCTTGTGAGAAGAGCAATTTGTTCATCAACATCTTCTTGGCCATCTTCTGAATCACTTTTCTTATTTGTTTGTTGAATATTTGGTGAGCTTTGAGATGCTTTTAAGGCTATTATTTTGTCTTTCTTTATAGGTTTATCTTCCATTAACAGTACTTCATGTGTCCTTAGAGTTCTAATAAGTTCTTCCAAGCCCAGTACCTCAAGATTTTTGGCTTGGCTTATAGCTGTCACCATTGGTCTCCATATGATTGGAAGATATCTCATGATCTTTCTTTCTATGTCTTGTATTGAATAAGCTTTGTCAAGAGAGCGCATTTCATTCACTGTAGCTGTGAATTTTGAGTAATAGATTCTTTCTTACTATAGCTGTCACCATTGGTCTCCATATGATTGGAAGACATCTCATATCTTTCTTACTATGTCTTCCAATGATTAAGAAATAGATTCTTCCAATGATTAAGAAATAGATTCTTACTTGGCAGAATATCTTGTTATGTATAATTCATTGATTGAAGATGTTTCTAATAGTGAAGGCAACAGAAAAAGTGAAAGTGACAATGTTCCAGGTTATATTTGGAAAAAAATGTTACTAGTTCCATTTACAAAGGGTAAACAATGTTTGGTAACTATATTCAATAATTATTTCTTTAGTTTATTTATTTAATTAAAATTTTATAATTGACAGATGTTTAGTTAATTAATTTTTTTTCATATTGTGAAGTTTGATGAAAATCAAACATCAATTATTGTTGAAGATGATGAGACTGAAAATATTTATGTGTTAAGTAATTACATCTAATAGAAACAATCATGAAAATATTTTGGAATTGGATTGGATGAATATTTGAAAGAGAAGAAACTTAAAGAGAGGAGATGTCTTCACTTTTCTTGTTGTTGACCCTCCTAGAATAATTGGATGGTATGATTAAAATTATGTGAAATTTGTTTTGAGACATAATATATTTGCACAAAACATATAAAAAACCGCAAAGCATGTCACACATCATAAGGACAATTTAATCAATTCAAAATATTTAAGGATAGATTAGCAATTCATATCTAAAGATAGTTTTGTGTATGCTAATCAATCAAACATCAAAATATGAAGATAAGAAGGTTTATTTACAAGTGTCGCACATAACTATTTTAACAAAATTAACACCCAAACAAAAGTAGGTTAGCACAATCATTTAAGCATCTTCATCATCATCCAAGTTGATTGCTTTCACATTCATGATCTTGTTGATAAAAACATTAGTAAGTTGGAGTCTTTTGAGCCAGGAATTAAGAATAAGTGCAGGTAATGTTCCAGGTCACTGTCATAAAATATGTCAAGTTAGACAACCTCAAATTTGGTTTCCATATTCATAACTCTTAGGAACAATGTATAAAGCATAAATAAACTGTTCATATAAAAAATCACACATTATTATCCATTTCATTAACAAAAGCAATGTTGCTATCAAGAAAATACTGAAAATAAAAGGCAGCTAATTGTAAGAGGAGCAAACACTCATTTTAGTCTCTAAACATGTGAGGTGGTATTTATTAGGACTTAAGCTCATCAGGAGAGTTTAATCTAAAAGACTAGTCTATTAGATGGGAGAGCCTCATGGCTTAAGTATTACATTGAACACTTTTATCTACTCAACGTGAACACTTTTATCTACTCAACGTGAGACTCCTAACAATATCATGATAGTCTTCAAATATATCGAAACTTCAAAAACAAGTCTGACCTAGTGTTTTTTTGTTATTGTAATTTTATAAAGCAACTAACAAACTAGAAACACATTTGATTACTAAACTAATAAAAGAAAGACTGAGTTGAGGACCAAACTAACTAACGAATGACACAATTGAGATACATTAATAAACACTATGGTGACATTGTCTGACATATTCAAGACTCAAATGTCTATTTACTCTTGCACGAGACTCCCACCATGTGCGTTTAGGGGAGGATAGATATACGCAATCTTATCTTTTCAAGTGAAAAGGTTGTTTCCAAAATTTGAATCCATGACATCCAAATCACAAAGCAGCAACCTTATCATTGCGCCAAGGCTCACCCTCAGGAAAAGAATGAACAACATGGCAAAGAATGAACAATCATAACTAAAAAAACTTCAATTTAGTAAGCCATCTTAATGGATTTATTGAATAAAGGCTATGTACATATCTTAGTTTTGACTTGATCAGAAAAGTTAAGAAAACACAATGAAAATTTGCAGAAAAAAAAGAGACAAACTTAAGTTAGTGTAATTTGTAACTTACTCATAGCTTGTGTGACTCTCCTCTTGTCATTGGTAATAAATTGAGTTGGTCTAACAATTTTTGCAGGACCACAAGTGTAACCAGGTCCAGGTGCTTTCAATATGAAATTTCTTGGCAATTTAACTGTTTTATTAGTTGTTCCAGCAGAACCAACACTTATCTGAAAAGAACTCACGGCATTGTTTGGATCCTGAGCCCATGTACTCAACACACCACCTTTGCAACAGTTTGCAATCTGTTGGTTATAAGGTGTTCCTGGCAACAAATCAACTACTGTTGGATCTTTCTTACAACAATATGGAATTCCTGCTTTGAATTTTGAACAATCTCCTTGTTCTGTTGTTTGGCTTCCCATCATGTTCCAAATTACTTCTTTTTTTGCCCATGTCCAACCTAATGTCCATCCTGGTTCTTGAATGTGGCGTTACTTTTGAAAGTTGTACATTGTCACAACAGCCTGCTCAATACAAACAATAACAACAATCAATTTTTTTTTATGACAGATAAATGTTACTATCTCAATTGTTATGTTAGTATTTTCTTTTTCTTCAGGATTTGAGCTCTAATCTTTTAACTCCTTTGATTACTTAAAATCTTAGTTTAAATCAGTTCAACTATCCAACCCCTATAATCGTCAATATGTTTCAGAAACATAAGTCAAAATTTCAATTATAAATTTAAAGGAAATGGAAACAATTGGATTGATCCTTTGATGCATTCGGGCATGTTTGGTTTGAGAAAACGTTTTCTATTTTTATTTTCTGTGTGTTTGCTTCTAATTGCAAAAATTGTCATTTGTTTTTCATTGTAGGTGTGTATGGTGAGTTTATTTTTAAAATTAATTTAAATAGAAAGATTTTAGAATATCTTCCCGTGAAAATCACTTTTGATATTTAATTACTATCATTTCCCAAAAAATTATCAGTGATGTCTATGTGCAACGTCAGTGTCATTTCTTTGTGAGTGATTTTTACACGTTGACTAACAATATGTTGATAATAAACCAGTTGACACATTAAAATTTACCAAATCAGACAAACTTATAAGTCCTGATTGAAAAAGATATGTACTAGAAAAATAGAGAACATCCTATCAAGCTAAAAAAAAAAAGATAGTTTAAATTTTTCTTACATTTGTTAATCAACATTAAACATTAAACAGAGAAGTGTATAACTATAATGTTTTTTATACCAATTTATTATGACATTAAGGAAGTTGTGAAGACTTACAACATAGCCATCTGGAGTCCAACTAATGACATCCCATTTGAGTGTTATATTCCCATTTGGATCTAACGGATCATAGGCTTCTGTAAATAAATAAAAATTCAGTTTTAAACTATCACCAATATTCAAAGCAATTTAAAAACAAAAACAAATTAGATCTCTATATATTACTAACTATATTGTATGATATTAAAGAATAAAACAGATTAAGAAAAAAAAGTGGAAGTAATCTGTATCTATGAGTAATATCACACTTTCTCTAAGATCAATAAGGATGTACAAGAGATCTAAAACATAAATCCATAAATAATATGACAAAAAATGTTAACTTAATTAAATCAATTTTTCATATCAACAATGATTGTTAATTTGTAACTATAAATTAAATAAATTGATATAGATAAAATAAATTGATATTTTTCATAATTAATTTACAGTGTCACCATTTATTAATTGGCCACAAAATTACTTGGATAAATTATTGTACTTTCATAATTTATAAGTTAAGATACCAAAACAAGAAAATATGAACGGACAGAATGAAATAAGGATCCAAATTGACAAGAATAAGATTTGTAGCAAATAAATAACAATCCATCCATTCAAATCTCAAATAAAAATGTCTTTCAAGTTCCAACCTCCTTCACCAAAGTTCTAATAATAAAAACTAACTTTAATTATTAAAAAAAAAAAACAAAAAATGCGAACTTATAATATTCAGAGAAGTAGAACTACCAAAGAGCAAGAAAAACTTTGAAGAACTAAATGGATAATGAGAAGTAGAAAATACCTATTGAAGTGAATGTGGAGCAAGAGAATAGTAACAAAAGAACAGATCCAATGGTAGTTAACAACATTTCTTGGTGCTGATTTAATCTAACAATGAAGTACAACTTCAAGATCTGCACAAGAAAGAGAATAAGATAGAACAAAAAGGAGTTTAAGGACTCTTTATCTTAGCTCTATAGTTCCATTACAAAGCAAGAGTTTTGGTTTTGTGATGAACTGAAGTAATACTCTTAACATGAAATTCACTTCACTGCAGTAGTTTTAACAATTTTGCTACCCACACTTTTTTTTCTTCTAACCACGCCTATCAATTTTTTAGAAAAACCAAATATTTAAAATATCTTTGCTTATTTATTATATTCTTTAAACTGTAACTTCTCTTTCTATCTTTATCTTCTACCTCACATTTATTTTCATCATTTTCTCTCATACCCCTTTATCCTTCTTCTTCCATTTTCAACATCTTCAATCATTTTCGCTGACTCCCAATTTACATTAGGTTTGCATCATCTTGTTCTTGTTTTTCTACTTGTTTTTTTTAATAATATTTAGTTAGGGTTATGTGATTGAAACTGATTTTAATGAAAATGAAACTCATTTTGTAAATTGATTTTGGTTACGCAAACTGAGTTTGTCCAAAAACATATGTGAACTCAATTTGCGTATGTAGAGTTCACATATGTTTTTGGACATATTGAGGTCACATATGTTTATGGGTAGGAAGAGTTCACATACATTCAGGGAAGTCCTAGGCAAATTGAGTTAACATACGCAATATATATTCACGTTTGTTTTTGGGAAGACAAAACTCAAGGAGGAGGAACAAAATAATACAAACCTAAGAGAAATGATGAATATGAGTTTGAGGTAGAAGATGAACATAGAAAAAGAGATTATGGTTAAAGTTGAAGATAAAAAGAGATATTACGGTTGAAGACAAAGATAGAAAGATATATTATGGTTTAAATAATGTAATAAATAAGAAGAGTACTTTGAGTATTAGGTTTTGAAGAAAAAAAATTGAGGGGTATGGTTAACGAAAATGGAGGTGTAGGTAGCAAAGTTGTAGTTTTAATTAAAAGAAATAAAAACATGGGTAAGATCTGGAGCAGACATTTAGTAGTATCAAATTTCAATAGTACCCTTACACTACAAGAAAATTGATTTCTAGTGACATAGTTTGTATGTCACTAAAAGTCAACAACTATAAGTAAATGTCAAAAATACTTTGAGTGACACTCAGATCCGCCGTCAACTTTAAGGGGGTGTCTTGCTATGTTTTGAGTATTGTCACTACATATTTTTTATTTCTACCTACTATGATGACACACACTAAAAACTAGATAAATATAAATAAAATTGATCTATTCCTAGGATATTGTACGACACAAAAATTTATTATTATTTATTTTATCTCATTACTAATAATAATTTTAAATTATTAATAACAGTAAATTAAATTTTTAATTTATTTTTATTAACTAATTTCATTGAAACTTACAATAAAATATAATATAACTTTACTAATTTCATTAAATGCATATTACTTACATTCCTAGTATTTTAATTATAGCATTATCCTGAGTATCATATCTTTGTGGCAATATTGAAATAAAATTATGAGCATTAGAAGTTAATGAATAGAAATTACATCAACAAATATTTTTCCACTAATTAGATCATATATTTGTTGCAAAAGTGATACAATAGTTGATTTTCCAGAATCACTTCCTGTAACTAACACCAATATTTTGAAGTAGCAATGTTAATCAGAAGAAAATGGGGTTTGAATTGTGATTTTACCTTTGTAAAATTTGCTGTTAAAACTTAAAGAATTTAACTCAAGATTAATCTTGGTTAGTGAAAAACAAACAATTTAATTTATCTATTTAATTTTATAATCAAAAGACTAAAAATAAATAGAGATAAGGAAAGAAATATCACACAGAGATATATTCAGGTTCACCCAATTCGGGTTACGTCTAGTCCTTACAACCGTGAGATTTTTCACTAAGTATTCCATATAGAGAACGTTCTTGGTTTTTACACCACCAGTCCAGATCAACCTTGATCAGTTACAATCTTCATCTTTCAATCTAAAAAGGATTTTTACAATCACCTTTCAGCCTTGTAAGGATTTTTACAAACACATTCAATCTAACATAAAAGATAGACTTGATTTACAAATGATGTGTATGATAAAAGTGTTTGGGATCTTAAAACTTCTCAACACTTGTTTGAGATAAATGAAAGACAAACTCAGTATATAATGATCCAAAGATATAGTGAAGAGAGTTGGAGTTTGCTTGAAGAGTTTTTTTGACTCATTACTTGAACAAGTGTTGGTAGATTTGTAAATTGAACTCTTGCATTCATCTTCCAATTGACCTTCATTTTATAGATGTTAAAAGGCTTTGTGTAAGACCCATAATTTTAAAGTACATTTTATGTATTTTAGTGTATTGTGATATTGATGAATGTTTCGTGAAAAATGAATTTAACTCTTTTATGTATGATTTTGAGTAAATGAAATTTGTTGTGTTTGAGTGGTATGTTGTGATGATTTGTGTTTGTCGTATTTGACGTGTTCTTAATTCATACTAATGAAATTTGATATGTGCATGTTGGATTTTGTGGAGAAATGAATTGATGTATTTTGGTGTGAGTTGTGGATTGGATTTGATAATATGTTTGAGTTTGTTTTGTGTGGAATTTGAAAATTGTTTAAGTTAAATGAGTATTAAGAATGAGGAATCTCTTAATGTCTTGTTTACTTAATGTTTTTTTTTTTAAAATCGTTGGAGTTAAAAGAGTATTAAGAATGGGGAATCTCTTAATATTTCTGTTTGCCTAATGTGTGTTTGTTTGTGAAAATCGTTTAAGTTAAATGAGGATTAAGAATGGGGAATCTCTTAATGTCTTGTTTACTTAATGTTTGTTTTCGAAAATCGTTTAAGTTAAATGAGTATTAAGAATGGGGAATCTCTTAATGTCTTATTTACTTAATGTTTGTTTTGAAAATCGTTTGAGTTAAAAGAGTATTAAGAATGAGGAATCTCTTCATTTTTTTTTTGCTTAATGTGTGTTTGTTTCTGAAAATCGTTTAAGTTAAATGAGTATTAAGAATGAGGAATCTCTTAATGTCTTGTTTACTTAATGTTTGTTTTGGTAAATCGTGTTGACCCGTGATAGGTGGCACCTCGGTAAACAGTATTGATCCGTGATAGGTGGTACGTTTATGATTTACGTTTTTGGTGAATTGTGTTTGGCCGTGAGAGACTACACAGGTGTTTGTCCGTGAGAGACTACACCCTGGTGAATTGTGTTTGTCCGTGAGAAACTGCACAGGTGTTTGTCTGTGAGAGACTACACCCTGGTAAATTGTGTTTGTCCGTGAGAGACTACATCTTGGTAAATTGTGTTTGTCCGTGAGAGACTGCACAGGCGTTTGTCCGTGAGAGACTACACCCTGGTAAATGGTGATTTGTTGGTTCATTTTGTCTGTGTGGGGATTGTCGCGTCAAGATGATTCCATGTGATTTGTTGGTTCATCTTGTCCGTGTGGGTATTGTGTTATAAGTGCTAAGTGTTATGTTTGGAATTGTGTGAAAGCATGTTTGATTGCAAAACTATTTCGAAACTCATGATGTTGTAGTGATTGTGTTACAAGTGTTAAGTGTTATGATTTGGAATTGGATGATAGCATGTTGATTGCAAAACTATTTCGAAGCTCATAATGTCGTGGTGAATGTGTGGGAATTGCTAAATGTTAAGATTTGGAGTTATGTATGAATGTGATTGAGTTAGTTTATGTATTTTTGGAAGAATATGCAGGGAAATCGATTTCCCAATCGATTTGATGAGTTACAGGGACTTCTCTAATTTGACAAAATCGATTTGCCAATCAATTTTGTAATCTGTTTTTCAAAACCATTTAAGAAATCGATTTGGAAATCGATTTGGCCATACAGGAACTCAGCAAAACTGATAAAATCGATTTGGAAATCGATTGGCATTAACACAGGGGCTCAGTTATTCATTCAATCGATTAAATTAAGCCCAGAGTTCAAATTTCACTAAAAACCTTCAGGAAATCGATTTGGAAATCGATTGGCTTAGTAGAAATTCTTATTTTGAGTTAGATAATCGATTGCTCAATTGATTTATCAACGTTTTGGTCAGTTATGTATTACTTGATGGATTGAGAACTTTATTTTGATTTCACTTTCATTTGGTAAGCATTACATGAACTTTTAGCATATGGAAAACCCTTTTAAGATGCATGCTAAGTTGAAAAGGTTATTTGTGTATTTAAAAACTTAAATGTTATGTGTTAACTGTTAATTTCGGTCGGTGACCCTTTACAACTATTGTGGAAATCTGGGCTTTGCCCTCAGATGAGAGCCAAGATGATCCTACCGGTTCGAACCCTACGGATAGGGATGTAGTTGGAAACACTTGGCTAGAGCTATGTTAGGAGGATCTTGCGGGGCGCGTGAAGATCACTCAGAATGTATAGTTTTTGGTAGAATGATCAGATTAGGTTGACATAGAGGGAACATATGTCTTTCTTTTGAATTGTGTTTATTTTAAACTGGAAGACTGTACCTATACTAATAATATTGTCAGTATGACATGTTATTTTCGATGGGTTACATGTACCACTTTTTGTTATGTAAATATTTTGGATTCTTATTTCGAGAAACTTTTTCGTTGCTTGTAAATTATAATGACTTAATTATTTATCCAAAGGTGTTATCTTATTTACTTCTTTGTTTTATTTAATTTCTTTTAAAAAAAAATACACTCTTGCTTTGAAAAACGGGGTGTTACACTTTGAATTTTCAGTTTAAAATAAATATATCCGTTGGACACACTTCCCAAGTGTTATATAATTTTTAAAGCAATTAAACATGTGTTTATTTGCTATCCAGAACGTTCTTGACAAAACGGAGAATGCTCATGCTTTAGGGTTTCATGAAAAACGTGAATGAGTGGGTGAATGAGTTGTCACATGTCATTTTACACTATTTTGAGTCAGGTTTATGCAGAATATTGTAAGTACAATGTACTTGTGTCTTTGCTCACAACACATCAATTTGGAGATCAATCTTGAGGTTGTTTTTCTCCTTTGAGCATTCAACTCAAGTTCTCGACTTCATCATTGATTTAAGTTGTATTGATACTCTTTAATATGAGCTTTATACTGTAGAATATTATCTCTTTAAATTTTGTCCTTAAAAGAGAATTTAAACCAGAATGTTCTTTTGTAAAACAAGAAAATTCTTCGTTTTTTGTTTTGTAAGAGTGTTAGATTTTGACAGCTGTTGTGTATCAGTCTTTTGTCTCAGAAGCATGATGTGCTTAATGCAAAAAGGTGCAGCAATAGTGTCCTCTTTGTCATAGTTGTCCTTTCTCATAGCTCGTCAATTTGAAGATTGATCTTGATGTTTTGCTTTGCCTTTGTTGATCATCTTCGATGGAATCTATCCAAAACAATCTTATGTAGATTATTAACTTCTTCTATGATGAATAATCATATTTTGTAGTATAGATAGATGTACTTTTGTAGCCTAGATCGATGTTACCTTACATCAAATTTTTCTTGTAAACCAGAACGTTCTTGGATTAAAGTTGTGAAAACGGAGAACGTTCTTGCTTTTCTGTTTTGAGTGATTGATGGATTTTGATAATTCTGACAGTTGTTGCGTGCCAAGCTTTTTTATTTTGTACGTGTGTCAGTGATGTAGGGACTTTGTCATTTCTGTCCAGTTTGTACTTGCTTACTTTAGCCATTAACTTTGAGGATTAGTCTTGCTTTTTATTCTTGATGCATTGCTTTGCTTTTTGTTGATCTTATGGAAAGAATTTGTCCAGAATGAGCTTGAGCATATAATTATGTTCCTTTGTAATGAATACTGGTGATTTGCAATGTAGATTGATGTAGTTTCGTAGCCCAAATCAATCTTGAATTAAAGAAGACTTTATTCTTTGTAAACTAGAATGTTTTTGGATCAATGCTGTCAAAACCAAAACATTCTTCGTTTTTCAGACTGCTGTCCAAAATGATATTTGTTCTTGACAATCAAGTTGGAGAATGTTCAGATTTGTCTGGTCTTGCTAATTCATGATCTTCTCTCTTTGTGATTCAAGTAGTTTCTTTGAATATGATTATTTCAGTTTGTTCCTTGACAAGTGTTGATGATATTGATTTGATGTAAAATCCAGAGGCTAAAACTTCTTTTAACTAGTAGAGATTGATTGATCTTAGAGCTGTGATGATCATTCTTGAAACTAGAGAACATTCTCTGTTTTCGAAATTTTGTTAAGAATGTTCTCATTTCTTGTCTGTTTAGTTTTTTGCCTTTTTATGTTGATTTTGTTGCTTTGATTAAATCTTATCTTTAAATTAATACACTCAAAAGCACAAGTTAAATTAACATAACATTTAGAATCATAATTAACATTCTTAATTATCTTTTTGTTTGTTTCCATCAAAATATTAAATTGAGATTTTGTCTAACATACTTTACTTGATGAAACTTTTAGACAAAAATCATTTAGGATCACACATGGATAAACAAATTCAACATTCTTAAATTCAATTTATCCTAACACTTTCTCTAAAATATATCCTTCCATGTTTTCAGAATCTATCTTTGAAACTCTATTTATCATTTCCATTATTCTTTGTCCTGCAACACTTGCTTCTGAGAAATATTTCAATTTGGATAAATTAGCTCCTAAAGCCCTGTCACAAAATATAAATAAAAAAATCGTTAAAAAAAAAAAAGACTCCACTTAAACACAAGATTTCAAAATCGCAATCAAGTCAGAATATTTGATACTTTTGAGAATCACAATCAAATATAATTAACGAAGTCTCATTTATGATAATTGAGACTTAAAAACCATGATAAAACGACCATAACCACAATTTCATACAATTTTTAAAACCATACTTATACCTAAAACCCACAAAAGTACAAAATATATGAGCTGACACTAGACAAATTTGATTTTGGTTTCTAATAGCCGCATTCTTAATCATTTGACAAATGCCAACAAACAATTACATCTTACAGAATGTGTGCATGTTCACAAACAAATTCTTCTAAAACAAAGGTCCTATTTTCAGTTGATAGTTAAATTGGAAAAATTCTCAATTTAACATATCAGTTTCAAAAAAACGTATTAGACATCCATATAGCCTTTTTAAAAACTCTCAATTTAACATATCAGTTTCAAAAAAAACGTATCAGACATCCATATAACCTTTTTTCAGTTACAATTCAAGGATATAATAACAATGGACTTGTAATAAGGTATGATGATTTAATCTTTTGAAGTTTGTAATGTATAGTGGTTGTGTTCTCAATTATGTATAAAAATAAATTACACTAATTTACAAATGCTGAGAGAACAAACACATAAATATTTATAATCATCACATTCAACAAATATAAATAAATAAATGAAGCTTTTTCTTAACCATAAAATAAATAGCACATAATGGATGATTGTGTTGGGGGATACGACCTCTGATTTGCGGAAGAATTATGCAGAATAATGCTTATTCTAACAATATGCGCAGCAGTTTAATAAATTCGAAATTTACTAAACACAAGATTAAACAAGGTTCCTAATAAACAATTCTAATGAATGTCAAACTATATGGATCATGGTATATAT
Source organism: Cicer bijugum (assembly GCA_037974875.1). NCBI lineage: Eukaryota > Viridiplantae > Streptophyta > Magnoliopsida > Fabales > Fabaceae > Cicer > Cicer bijugum. The sequence goes on along the minus strand of JBBPBT010000072.1, from coordinate 2,828,945 downwards.
GGAGAAATGCATCAGAAAACAATTATTATCCAAGATGTTGATTTTCATGCAATTATGTCAAGACAATTAATCATGCGAATTCACTTAACATAGAATCTTTATCATGCATTCAATCAATATCAGAAACGTAATAATTGCAGGAATTTAAACGAGATAAGGGAAAGAAAAGTGTACGCTGATTTTATACTGGTTCAGCCGTCTCGTGACGACCTATATCCAGTCCTAAGATCCAACTAGATCTTAGCCTTTCCTATAGAACCTCTTAGAATCAGTTTACAGATTTTACACAGTGTCTCGCACCAATCTTAAACTATTCTACCTGTTCTATCTTTCACTCCCTGAATTCCCGAGTTTAAATCCCATAAACTCTACCAAGAATCCAGTCAAGCGTCTTCTCGTTGACAGCCCTCAACCCCGAAGAACACCACCAGTAACAACTGGATTTTCTCACAGTAATTTGATTACAGAAAATGATTTACAGAATTTGAAACAGATCAATTATACAAAGTTCTTGATCTTCATTCTTCTCAAAGCTATCTTTCTCAATTTAGTCTTTTTCAATCCTCATTGATGACAAATGTTGATTGTTCATGGCTGAAAAAGATGTTCAAAGTAATATCAGTTGAGAAAGAGTTAGTGGTAAATTGTGTTTTGTGAAAGTTATGAAAACAATTATGTCATATGTGTTTTGAAAGTTATGTATGAAAGCAGTTTATATAGTTTCTTGAAAAACAACATATGAATCGATTTGGCCAATCAATTCATTAAAGTTATAAAGCACACTAATCGATTTATCCAATCGATTTCGCGAATCTTGTTTTTCTTGAATCTTGAAACTGCATAAACTAATCGATTATTTTAACTGAGTTCTTCATACTTGGATGAATGTACATAATTGAATCGATGTTCATAATCGACTTGGCGTGTTTTGTTCAAACAACGAGATCAAAACAATCGATGTACTTAATCGATTCAACCATTTCAATCATCTCTGTTTCTAAAACTTTTTGTACCAATCGCTTTAGTAAATCGATTTCACTGGTTCCAGGGACACAGTGATTTTCACAAATCGATTTGCCTAACTGATTGTGGACTTAAGTTTGAAGGTTATTTCAACAGTTGGTTCATTCAATCGATTTACCAAGTCGATTGATGCCAAACTTAATTCAACAGAAGTAAATTAGTAGATTGTGCTAATCGACTGTGTATGTTCCAGACCAAGGTTATTTTGAAAATTATTTTAGTAAATCGATTTGCCTAATCGCTTTATTAAAAATTGGTTTGGCTCTGGGACATTCACACTCGATTGTGTCAATCGATGTAGACAAACAAAAATAAAGATTTGATTTGATTAATCGATTAGCTTGCAAGGTATGCCACTGACTTGCACATTTTAATTTCAGTAAATGTACCAATCGATTTGTCTAATCGATGTAAACAATCAGTTCAGTTCTGGTGATTTAAACAATCGATCTGCCTAATCGATTTGTGGCAAACTGGCTATCTGACTTGCACAATTTATTTTCTAATAAGTGTACCAATCGATTTGTCTGATCGATTGATAGCCTGTTTGATTTTTCATAGGATGTGCAAATCGATTTTGCCCATCGATTGATTAATCCCAGACTGCATAATATCATTCAACCCTGTTAAAGAATCGATTTTACTAATCGATTTGCTTATGGACCTTCAAGCTTTTGTTGATTTCTTGAGTTCCAAGCAATTGTCTCAAGTTTGTAGGATTGAGTTGTTGTTCCTGAAATTTTTCTCAATTCACAATGTCAGATTTATTTCAAGATGTATATTTGTCAATAATATAAAAAACGAACATATGTTTAACAGATTGTTCCACTTAATACAATTTCTATTGGAACACCAATGTCACAATAAATTTTTTTTGGGAGTGTTATTAGCAATGAGACGCGTTAAAGTTTATTTATGTTTTTCAAATTAGATAAGTACATTGATTGATTATAATATGATTTGAGACTTTTAAAAGCCATTGTCAGCTACTTCTATATAATTGAAGACATAATGAAGTAAATCAATTTGTTTTTAAAAAAATTGTAACTAATTTATATTTATTATTATAGTGGACTTGAGGTTGAGGGGAATGATAAGAAATTAACACTTATATTTGCTAATGAAATAATATTAATAGGGCTTAATTTTTATGCATTCACAGTATAAATATATTTTATATATTTAATTATAACTATTATATTATTAAAATTATTTGACTTTTTTTATAATTACTTTCAAAATCATGGATGAGTAAAATAATTTACAGTTATCTAATTAATATAACAATTAAATTCATATTAATATTTGTTATTTTAAAAAATCATGAAATAATAAATAATTTAATATTTTAATTAGAATGAGGGTAAGATCTGAAGCATACATTTAGTAGTATGAAATATCAATAATACCCTTATTAGTAGTGACAGACGTCAATGTTTATTCATGTTTTCCAAATTAGATAGATACATTATTGATTATGATATGATTTGAGACTTTTAAATGCTATTGCCAGCTATTTCTATATAATTGAAGACATAATGAAGTAAATCAACTTGTTTTTATAAAAATTGTAACTAATTTATATATATTATTATAGTGGACTTGAGGTTGAGGGGAATGATAAGAAATTAGCACTTATATTTGCTAATGTAATAGTATTAATAGGGCTTTATTTTTATGCTTTCACAGTATAAATATATTTTATATATTTAATTATAACTATTATATTATTAAAATTATTTGACTTTTTTGTATAATTATTTTCAAAATCATGGATGAGTAAAATAATTTACAGTTATCTAATTAATATAACAGTTAAATTCATATTAATATTTGTTATTTTAAAAAATCATGAAATAATAAATAATTTAATATTTTAATTTTGAAATGATGGAGTTTCTGTTTGCATCTGTGTTGAATTAATGAATAATGAGAATGGGGCCATTTCATACTATTTCTTTTTCTCCGCTCAAATTTAAAGGTTTGAAAAACCATCCTCGGGTCTACAATCCTCTCTGAGAGGATAATTTTAAAAAACGTGAAAAGTATCTTTAAACAGCAAAATTCCTCGTATTTTGATGCCATGTAACTTTAGTTTTGTTACATCAATCAATAATATGAAGTGACACATTTAGAATTTATTCATTTTTTATTCATCGTTCTTTTTTTGTTTTTGTTTTTGTTTATATCTTTATAATTAAAAAAATCAATAATAAAAATATAACTCCCATTATAAACTTGATTTAATGCCATTTAATTTTTTAATTCATTATATATAAATACATCACAATATTTTAATTATACTTAAATAATTAAAGTGTAGCAACTATAAATTACCATAAAATATATAAGAACATAACCGTTATATATTAAAAATCAATAATTAAACTTATGTTCAAACAATGCAATGAAGTTTAAATTAAAATAAATAAATAAAATATTGAAACATTGTCATTTAAATTAGTAAGCCTTTGCAAAAAATAAAACAGCAAATGATTTTTTTTTAAATAAAAAAGTTAAATTATACATTAAATATTTTTAAAGTAATATGCAATTTATATTTATGTTTCTCTTATTAGTGTTCAGATACATATTTAATTTCTCTAATACAAAATAAAATTTAATCAAAATTAAATCATAGTTTCAATTAATGATAAAAATAATCAAATTTAAATAGTGATGTCTTATCATTCCCAATATTATTTTATATTTTTGTCGTAAAAAATAGTACTTTTAGTTTGTTCATTATATATACATTCTCAAAGAAGGATAATTAAATCAAATATTTATAATAAAAAATAATGGTATAACACCACTAATTAAGAATTAGTTATTAGAATTTTAAGTGGAAATGAGACATGAAACATAAAATATAAAAAATAGTAGTTCATTCCATTAGTCAAAAAAGAATAAAGAAATAATAGTACTCAAGGTAAAATAAAATAAAAAGTAAAACAAACATAAAAATAATAATTATTTAAAAATCAATGCTTACAAATATATATCAAATCAATGCTTATAAAATATATATTCTATTTTTTTATAGGAAGAAAGTCTTCTATAATGATTGAATTTTTAAAACAAAACAAAACATATACAAACAATCACTCATCTTTTCTTAATAATATTTTTAAAGTGAAAATCACTTATTTTATTACAAACTTTTCAACTATATTCACTACGCCAAAAATAGCCTTTTACAGCGCTTTTTTTAAGCCTTCTACAACGCTTTTTCAAAAAAAAAAAAGCGTTGTGGATTCGACCGGAATATTCAGGAACATTAAAAACTTTGCCCAGAATATCCCTGCAAGTAGTCTTGTTGCCTTCTTTATGTTCAGAACTTTGTTCAATCGTCTCCTAAAATACATGTAACATTAAAATAGTTAAGTTCATTAGCATTTTTAAAATACAATATTAAAAAGTATTCAAGTGATAAATACAATATTAAAGTCATAATATACTTACACAAAGTTCTATTACTTTTTGAACATTTTCGTTATCAACCACTCCATCCTTATTTACCCGAGCTTCCTTCCACAAGATATGACGATCCAATGGTTGATCGGATTGGGTCTTTTGTCGCTATTCGTTAAAATAAAATATTAATTAGAAACTATAGGTTATAATACAAATTCCCTCAACCATTGATGTTACATTGACTTACAAGATTTTGGTCTAGCCGTGCATATCCCATACGTGATCTTTTGTATGGGTGCGTCGGGTTGCTTTCCATTCATCATTTGATATATAATGTTGATATATCTTTGGAGGTTCAGCACTTGTGTTTCCTTCTCTATCTTTTAGATAGAAATTTGAGAGATGTGATCTAAATCCCCGATGGATTTTTCCCGCAACTCTCAAAACGTAATTCTTTCGTCCTTCATCAAGGACAAAAGTTGTCTGCAATGAAAAAAATTATAGGTAAAGTATTTCAATGAAAATATTTATAAATGACAAAAGATGGGATCAAAAAATTTACTTGAATATAATTCCATATGATATCTTTGGCATCCTTCAACGTCTTATCTCCCCAATCGTCAATGGTAATAGGAATATTTTGTCGAACAACAGCCCCAATGTAACTTACAAACATTGCGCTGTTGGGCTCAATTGGCTGACCACTTTCATTCCAGCCAACCTAATAAACTCATATAGTAAGTACATGCTATTTAAAAAACCTAAAAAAATACACAGCAAACTTCATTTAGTATCACCTCAAACTTTGTGCCATTGCTCCTTGCTTTAATCACCTTTTGCATTATAGTTGCACCACGTTTGACTTCATTTTCATAAGCCTTAGAGGTGCCAACTTCTTCATTTTGACATTCTATTTCTTTGTTTGTATTCATTTAACTACAACAAGTTCAATATGCAGTTTAATATAACATCAACAAGCTCAACATGCATCATGTATTATTCTAAACAACCTCAACATGTATCAGTATATATATTTTAAACAAGCTCAACATGCATTTTAATCATTACAAAAAATAAATAACATCAATACCTGAATAATGGTTGGAAGAAAGATGAAATGCGAAGAAAAGAGCGAACATAGAAATTTCACAGCAATAAGGTTCACAGAAAAACATTTTGAAGAAATACGTAATGAGGGTTACGTATTTCAATGAAAATATAAGGTTCGAAATGATCTTGGATGGAAATAAGGTTCGAAATGAAGGAGATGATCGTGGAAAAACAGTTCGTAATGGACGGGATTATAGGGTTTGCAAAAGAAGAGAAGAACGATGAAGGTTTCAATGATAGTGTAGTTTACGTAATGAAGAGGAAACTGAAGAGGTTACTGTTATATATATAACCCTTTTACAGCGCTTTTTTATAACCCTTTTACAGCGCTTTTCCAAAGAGCGCTCTAAAAGGCCTAATCCTTTTACAACGCTTGTTAAAAAAGCGCTCTAAAAAGCGTCCTTACAGCGCTTGTTTTTTTAAAGCCTTTTACAGCGCTTGTCAAAAGAGCGCTGTAAAAGACATCCTTATTAAAAAATTTTAAAGGCTCTTTTACAGCGCTTTTATCAACAAGCGCTGTAAAAGGCCTCATTGTTTTTTTTAAAAGCCTTTTACAGCGCTTCCTCAAAGAAGCGCTGTAAAAGACATCCTTATTTAAGTTTTTAAAAGGCTCTTTTACAGCGCTTTTATCAACAAGCGCTGTAAAAGGCCTTATTATGTTATTTTTTTTATTTTGCTATGTTATTTTTTAAACAAGCTCTGCAAAACCACCAAAATCTCTTCCTCTTCACCAAACTCCACCTCATAGTCCTTTTATGCATTTTCTTCGCAAACATCAAAGCTTACTCTTTCAATCTCCACCTCAACACCCTTTTTATCTCTTTACATTCCCTTTCATTCTTAAATCGTATCTTGATCTTCAGGTTCATTGCCATTTTGCAAAAAATGGGTTTGTTAACAATGGGTCTGATGTTTTTTGTTAACAATGTGTCTGATGTTTTTGTTAACAATGGGTCTGATGTTTTTGTTAACAATGTATTTTTGGGGATTCCCATGATGCGTACAAGGTGTTTGAAGAAAATCCTGTTAGAGAAAGTCATGTTAGCTATCTGATGAATATTATTTTTAAAGCCTTTTACAGCGCTTGTTCACATAAGCGCTATAAAAGGTCTCTTTATTTTATTTTACTTAGAGTCTTTTACAACGCTTCTCCGAGTAAGCGCTGTAAAAGGTCTCCATCAGACAACAAATTTAACCTTATTATTAATTATAAATATTATTAATTAAAAGGTCTCCATCAGACAACAAATCTATTGTTGAATACATTAAAGTTATATTATATTATTAATCTCCACCTCAATATAACCTTATTATTATTAATCTCCACCTCAATATTATTAACACATTAATTATTGTTGAATACATTAAAGTTATATTATATATTTAATTATTTAATGTCTTATATTTAATGTCAATTATTCAACATTCAATTATTTAATGTCATATATTTAATTTTTCCTTTAATGTCATATATTTAAATACCATCTACGTTGTCACACTTGGAAGGCCTCGATTCGAATCTGAATTAAGTGAACTTCGTAAATGTAAGCGTTTGTAAATTCCAAGAGCCTTTTACAGTGCTTTCTAATCTAAGCGCTGTAAAATGTCTCTTTATATAATTTTTAAAATGGCCTTTTACAGCGCTTGGTAAGAAGAGCGCTGTAAAATGTCTCATTATTTTATTTTTATAAGGGCCTTTTACAGCGCTTTGTTTAAAAAGCGCTGTAAAAGGCTTTTTTAAAAAAAAAATACCCTTATCCCCCCCACCCATAATTCAGATTACCCTTATCCTTATCCCCCCACCCATCAACCAAACTATCCAAAAGCCTTTTACATGCATAATTCAGATTACCCTTATCCCCCCACCCATCAACCAAACTATCCAAAAGCCAAAATAATTTAGATTAGAACCAGAATAATTCAGATTATAATACAACAATAATTCAATAAAACCAGAATAGAACCAGAATAGAACCAGAATAGAACAATAATTCAGATTACAATAATTCAGATTACAATAATAAAACCAGAATAGAACAATAATTCAGATTACAACAATAATTCAGATTACATGCATGGCTTATATAAAACAATTAAACATGTACATTAAGATGCCCTTCTTCTTTTCCTGGTGGGATTCAAATCTGTTTGTCCATTTACAATACGAAACGATGGATTAATCCAAATTCCCTCATCATGATCATCTCTAAGATATAAACCATCATTAGTTGAATCAATTTCATGTGGTTGTTGTGATGTTGCAAATAAAAGATCATTACCAACATCTTCATCATTGTTGTTATCATCACTTATTTTATTGGTCGATAGGACAACAGACCATTTATCATCAGAAGGATCGGTGATATAAAACACTTGTTGAGCTTGCGACGCTAAAATAAAAGGCTCGTCTTTGTATCCCACCCTATTAAAATCCACAAGCAAGAATCCTGACTCATCAATCCGAACGCCATTATTATTATTATCGACCCACTTGCAACCAAATATGGGAACACGAAACATTGTGTAGTCTAACTCCCATATGCGCTCGATAACACCAAAATATGATAGATTTGCATATATTGGGTTTTTGTCTTTTGCACTGGAGACATGCATCGCTTCAGCTACGAGAGTGACTCCACTGTTTTGCATAGTGGTCTGATCATCTTGTTCTTTGGTATAAAATGTGTAGCTGTTAATAACATAACCAGTGTAAGAAAAGACATGTAAGCTCGGACCATTTGCTAGCCACCTCAATCTCTGTGAAATTGATCCGGGGTCTATATCAAATTTTGACTTTATGTGATTTTTTAACCATGTTATAAAACTTCGATTGTGCTCTCGAGTTATCCAATTTTGATTCCTATTCATGTTCAAACAAGCTAACTGATCCATGTGTATTGTAACATACGGTTGAACCTCATCATCATTGTGCAGAACATACAATTGTGTCTGCTCCCATTCTGTCCTTGATATAGTCAGCAGTCTCCTTCCAATTATCCCTTCTCCTGATATTCTTCCCGAATGACGAGACATGGGAAGCCCTATGGATTCAACATTGGACAGATATTCAGTACAAAATTCAGCAGCCTCTTCCACAATGTATCGTTCAGCAATACAACCTTCTGGTCGACTTCTACTTTTTACGTACCCTTTTAATATTTTCATATATCGTTCTATCGGATACATCCATCTCATATAAGGTGGCCCACAAAGTTGTGTCTCCTTAACCAGATGAACAGTAAGGTGAACCATTATATCAAAAAACGATGGTGGGAAATACATTTCAAGCTCACACAAAGTAACAACAATTTCCCTCTGCAATGTCGGTAATTTTTGAGGGTCGATCACTTTACTACAAATTTCCCTGAAGAAGAAACATAATCTAGTCAAGGTTGGTCGAACTTTTTCAGGTAAAATGGAACGTATACCTATTGGTAGCAAATGCTCCATTAGAATATGACAATCATGGGTCTTCAAGCCTTTTAACTTGAGGTCTTTCATACAAACCAAACTTTTAATGTTCGAAGAGTATCCTTCTAAAACTTTAACTTCGTGTAGAAATTTACATAAAACAATTTTTTCCTTTCTAGATAGAGTATGAGCGGCTGGAGGTAGATATGTGCGATTTCCTTTCTTTACTGGAGCCAATTCATTTCTTATTCCCATATCGACCAAGTCCAATCTTGCGTTGATGCCATCTTTAGACTTTCCTGGAACATTGAGTAACGTACCAATAACACTATCAAATACATTTTTTTCAATATGCATCACATCGAGGAAATGTCTTATATACAATGACTTCCAATATGGCAATTCAAAGAAAATTGACTTTTTCTTCCACCCAGTTTTGACCAACTCTCCCGCAAAAGGTTTGCCAAATTTATTGGTCAAACCTTGTACTTTTTCAAGTATTTGATATCCATTCGGTGCTGAAGGAGCTTTACTTTCCTCTGATTTTCCATTAAATGCATTTCTCCACCAACGATATTGATGACTATAAGGTAAAAATCTACGATGTCCAAGAAACACATTCTTCTTACAATGTTTCAACCGCATCCAATTTGTACTCTCTTCACATATAGGACATGCACATTGACCTTTAATGCTATATCCTGATAAATTACCATATGCTGGAAAATCATTAATTGTGTCGAACAACATAGCCCTTAAATTGAAACATTCTTTCTTATACCCATCATAAACTTCCACACCTGTCTCCCACATACGTTTTAAATCTTCGATTAGAGGAGTCAAGTATACGTCGATATCATTCCCCGGTTGTTTGGGTCCAGAAATTAACAGAGACAACATCATAAACTTACGCTTCATACATAACCATGGAGGTAGGTTATATATTACCAAAATCACAGGCCACGTGCTGTGTGAGATGCTTTGAAGACCATGTGGATTCATTCCATCAGTAGAAAGTGCAAGTCTTAGATTTCTTGACTCCATCCCGAATTCAGGATAGTCGTGATCAATTTTTGCCCATTGTGGGGAATCTGCAGGGTGTCGAAACATTCCATCTCTAATTCTTTCATCTGCATGTCATGTCAAGTGTTTTGAATCTTCTTCACTGCGATACATGCGCCTAAATCTTGGTATTATAGGAAAATACCACACGACTTTTGTTGGAGTAGATTCTTTCTTCTTATATCGAGAGACATTGCATTTCGGACACGCCTTAAGTAGTTCATATTCATTTCGAAATAAAATGCAATCATTAGGACACGCATGAATCCTTTCGTAACTCATGCCAATAGAACACAAAATCCGTTTAGCCTCGTAGGTTCGACTGGGAAGTTCATTATCATCTGACAACATATCTTTTATGAGTGTTAATAATTCTGTAAAGCTTTTATCAGACCATCCATTACTCGCTTTTAAGTTGTACAACTTTAATATCGTCGACAGTCTTGTGAATTTAGTACAACCATTATATAATTCTTTCTTTGCATCACTCAACAAACTTTCAAACATTTTAGGACAATCTCGAAGATCTTCTTCAATTGCTTTTGCGATCTCATCAACTCGGTCCGGCTCATATGTATTTGTATCGAAGTCAGTTGAAGCATATGTCGAACTATTCTCAAAATTAATGTTTCCTTTTTTTTTTCTCACCATGTCTTATCCAACATGTGTATCTTTGATCAATTCCATTACATACTAGATGTCCTTCTAATTCATCTTCTCTAACACGTTTTCCAAAACAACATTTTAAACAAGGACAAACTACTCTATTTGGATCTTTTGCATTCTTCACTGCAAACTCAACAAACTCCTTCACTCCAATTTCATACTCTTTTGACAATTGATTGACTGACATCCATTTCCTATCCATATTATACCACCTATATAAATGCAGTTATAAAACTAATAAGCTTTCAATACTGAACTAATAAACTAATAAACTAATAAGTTTTCAATACAAAACATATCAACACGTTTCAAAACAGAACAGATCATGTGATATGAGTTTTTGACAATTTTTGACAATTTCAAAACATAACAGATCATGTGGTATATATAATATGAATTATTCAATTGTTCATGAGAAATAATGTTGTTTCGGATTAACAGATCTGTCCATAACATATCATGTTGTTTCTCATGAACAATTGAAGAGATTTAAAACATAACAGATCATGTGTAGAAGAGATCATAAAGATTTTTTGACAAAAACAAATTAAAAAATACCTGAGACAACGTAGATGGCTGCACAGTACGTAGAGGATATTAGGGTTTTGAAAGATCTAGAGGATATGATATGAGGGTTTCCAACGTATATAATTATTTGAAATATGCATTTTACAGCGCTTGTGAAAAAAGCGCTATAATAGGTAGTTAAATTCAATGAAAGCGCATGTATTTTACAGCGCTTGTAGAAAAAACGTTATAATAGGTAGTTCAAAAAATTGAAAGCGCATGCATTTTACAGCGCTTGTGAGAAAAGCGCTGTAAAATAATACGCGAAAGCGCTTCATTTTACAGCGCTTTTTTGACAAGCGCTGTAAAAGCCTTATAGTGTTATGCGCAAACATTATAAGACATACAACAGCGCTTCTATTACAGCGCTTGTCATACAAAGCGCTGTAAAAGGCTCCGTTATTTTTAAAATATATTTTCAACAGCGCTTGTGTTTAGTAAGCGCTGTAAAAGGGGCGCTGTAAAAGGCAATTTTTGGCGTAGTGATTCATTCCATTTATTCTTTTGTTATACAACCATTGTTTTTATAAATTAAGAAATTTATAAATATTGAAGAAAAAAATTCTGATTAGATTATTACATTTATATACCATAAATGTCACCTTCAAATTTTTTAAAAAGTTACCATTTAATGAAAAATTTATAAATTACAGTCACGCAACGCGTGAGTTATATTCTAGTCACGCAACGCGTGGATCATTCTTTATAATAAAAAATTTATCGTAACTTTAGATTTATGTAATGTAGGGAGCCCTTTTTGATTTATTGTGATTTGAGAAATATCTAGCTAGTGTGAAGATTACCAATTTTGTTTATTGATATTGTTTTCGTACAAGTGTTCATACAATTTTTTTCAGGTTGCTCTTCATAATTTGAAAGGATTTTAAGTGTCTTTTTTTAGTGTTTTTAGCTACAATTATTTATTGTGTGATTATTTTTACATGTTTAACATAAATGCACTTGTGTATTAGGTCATTTTATTATTGTTCTCGTTTTAATTGTCCCTTGAAATAGTTCCTAAATCACATACCTTTAAAATTAACGCAACAACTATATGCGCAAGGCATTATAAAGTTACAACATAAACTCATGAAAGTAATGCTTATGCATGGGTATGGTATCAACTTAAAATGTAAGAGATGCGACCTCCAGAGTATTGGGTATGGAGTAGCCTTTCCCCATTTGCTAGTGTAGTTAAATCGACTTCTCTATAGCACAAGAAAGTGGTTTTGAGACAACAAATGCATTTTCATATGAAAATTTATGTGCTAATTTTAATTAATACATTTTGAAAGAGATCTTTTTAAAAGTTTTTTTTTAATATTTTTCTTCAATCTAATATCTAATGAGTAAAATGATTTTTTTTTAGGATATAGAAATAGAGATAGTTAAAAGTTTGGTAGTAGTTGTGCTCTTAGGTTGTCGTCGTCGTTGTCGTCGTCGTTGTTGTCATATCCAAGAGATCTCAAATATAATCGCTGATCAATCCTAAAATATAAAAATTGCACTAAATAAAATATTATTGGATTTTTTTTTAATAAAATACTATCAAATTTTTTTTTTAATGCTATTTTGTAAAAATTGCATGGTTCGAATAGAACTTTGATTCCCTTTTTAAAACCAAACCAAACGACCTACATAAATTTTAATACTTATTTATTTTGTATTAGTATAATAAATTCTATTTATATATTATTCTTGGTTTTTACTATTTTGTTAATAATACTTATCAGTTTAATTTAATGTATTTTTTTTTCAATTATTTTAAACATAATACTTCATTGTTATTTTGTAATGTTACATTTTAATATATTATATGTTATATTTTGGATCAAACCTTCTATTTTATCATATTTTTATATTATAAAATTTTGCAATATCTCTAAATCAACGGTTCATACTAACAATCACACACAATGAGAGACTATATTTAAACATTTCACAAAACAAATAATATTAGCAAACAAAAAGAGTTTAAAAGTATTCATTCAGCACATCTTGATTTCATTCTCTTCCAAATCTCCTCCTCTTTTTTCACCGATCAACCGATTACTCGGTACACTATTCTCTCTCCCCCTATTTTCCTAATATCTATCTATATAATCTGATTTGTGTTTACACTTTTTCTGTGTTTCAATATCAAAATACATCAACCAAATTATTTACACTCATTCCTAAAAAATTGTTTGTCATTAGCGATGAAACAATTTATGGAAAGATCTCCTAAATATGGAATTTAGTTTTTGTCACTCAAAAATATATATTTGTTTGTAAGTTAATTTTTTTTCTTTTCAATTACTATTACAATTTATGTCAACATCAGGTGCTTTTTATTACATGATTTAATATTTTCTCTTGTGATACTTCTTACAGACTTAACTATTGTTTTAATCATTGCAAGCAAAATTTGGTTGTCTCATTTGGAGATGGAGAAATTTGTTGTTGCCACAAATGTAAAGGTTAACAACCATATGTCAGATGATCTTGTCCTCTCAACCTTGTTCAAATTGCCTATCAAATCTTTGAACCGATTTGGATGTGTATGTAAATCTTGGACTCTCTTGTTTGAAAACCCTCATTTTATGATAATGTATCGCAACTATTTCCTTTCTAAAAAACATTCTTATTACGATGGTACATCTATACTCCTAAATCATAGTCTAGTTCCTTTGACGAATGAATTGGATGAACAATTACACTCTACATTGTATTTAATTTCTGGTGACAGGTTTGAGAATAGGGTCAAATTAGATTGGTCACCTCCATTTCATGAGGATGACAGCCATATTCATATTTTGAGTTATGCGGCTGTTAATGGGACTCTTTGTCTCACACACGACGCAAGCCCGTATGCAAAATGTGTATTTTGGAACCTTGCTACAAATAAATTTAAGGTCATTCCACCCAGCCCTTTTAAGTGTGTACCTTATCATAACACTTTATTGAATTCTCATGGTTTTGGTTATGACCATGAAAGAGATGATTATAAAGTGATTCGAAATTTAGTTTTCTTTGTTGATGACAACATAGATGTACCATGTGATGAACCTATAGGTTTCGCCCCGATGTGGGAGATATATAGTCTAAGAAGTAATTCTTGGAGGAAACTTGATGATGATATGCCTTATCGTAGTGCGTATGATGAACTGTACACGGATGGAGTTTGTCATTGGTGGAGTGTAAATGATTACAGTAGCCTTAGTAATGTTGGGCCATGTTTGGTGTCATTTGACTTGTGCAATGAGGTGTTCCTTACAACACCTTTTCCCTCAGACATGGTTGACATTTTTGATATTTTACACTTGGTAGTTTTAAATGGATTCGTTGCTTTCATAATATATGACAAAACAACTGCTTTTCACATAAGAATATTGGGTGAACTTGGTGTGAAAGAGTCGTGGGCAAATATCTTCATTGGCAAGCCTTTACCTTACGTTAAACATCATATTAGAGCAGGAAAGAAAGGCAATATATTCTTGAGAAAAAATGATGTTGAACTTGTGTGGTATGATATAAGTACCCAGATGATTGGTGAGCTTCATGTTAAAGGAAGCCGAGATTATTTTTGCATTGTAGTATGTAAGAAAAATTTTCTCCCAATTGTTGGTTTATGACTTTTGTTAGTAGGTAACCATAACGAAAAAATGATTGAAGTCATGTGCAAATTGGTTTTATGTTGTATACAAATTGGTTTGCTAAGTATACAACAAATCTAGAACTTATCAAATAATATCGATTTCAATTTATTAATTTTATTTTGTAGTTTACTCGTTCTAATTACAAACTCATCTTGTTTAAATTTTATTTTGTAAGAATTGTAATTTGTCTTTGCTTAATGGACTCTAAGTTAACGTGGAAATACATTTTTTTTTTTTGGAAACTTGATATTTTAACAGCGCTTTCTAAAAAAAATGCCATAAAAAGTTAAAAAGCGCTTTTCAAAAATTTAATTTACAACGTTTTAAAAAAAAACACATTTTACAGCGCTTTTTTGAAAAAGCGCTGTAAAATGTGCATTTGGTGGACATTTTACAGCGCTTGTTGAAAAAAGCGCTGTAAAAGACACACCCAGTATATGAATTATGGGTCTACATTTTATAGCGATTGTTGAAAAAAAACGTTGTAAAAGGCACACCCAGTATATGAATTATGGGTCTACATTTTACGGCGCTTGTTCAAATAAGCGCTGTAAAATGTGCAAAATAATGCATATTATGTGCGTATTTTACAGCGCTTTTTTAAAAAAGCGCTATAAAATGTGCATAACAAGCGTACGTTATATTTACATGATTTATAACGCTTTTTTAAAAGCGCTGTTGTATCTTTTACAGCGCTCGATTCTACAGCGTTTTTTTTTTTTTTTGAAAAAGCATTGTACATGGATTAAAAAAAGCACTGTAAAATCCTATTTTTGGCGTATTGACTTTTATTTATTTCTCAATGTCAAATTAAGAAAGCATATTTAAAGGTTTTTTGGGTTTATAAATTTTATGTATTCTTGTTCTAAAATCTATATCATCCTTTTGTTTAAGTTTAAAGTTTCTTACTTTTGTTTAAGTTTAAAGTATTTTACTAGTCTTGGTGTATCAACTTTAACTAAACTATTATCATAAAAAGTTGCAACTTTCAATAGAAATTGTATATTGTAAAGTTTACTCTTCTTTTATTTGAGTAAGCAGTAATGAGATATTGTATCACAATGATATAATGTCTGTTGATGAATGCTAACTATTTGAAGAAAATATGGTGAAAGTATGAGATAGTTATCAATGCCTTGATTTTTGTGTGCTTATATATCCATTTTTTTCTCAACGTCAAATAAAGAAAGGAGAATCGAAGATTTTTTGATTTTTGTGTGCTTATATATCCATTTTTTTCTCAATGTCAAATAAAGAAAGGAGAATCGAAGATTTTTTGCGTTTATAAATTTTCTATATCGTTCCCCTTAAATGTATGTCATCCTTTTGTTTAAGTTTTAAGTTTTTTTACTAGTCTTGGTGTATTAACTTTTAGTAAACTATTATCATAAAAAGTTGTAACTCTCGATAGAAGGTGTGGCTTTATTGTAAGTAATTTATAGTACTTCCACTACAAGAAAATTGACTTTTAGAGGCAGAAAAAGTTTATCTCTAAAAGTCAAAAATTGTAGGTAAAGGTCAATAATATTTTGAGTGACACATGGATTCGCCGTCAACTTTAAGGGGATCTGTTAAGACAAACTCTCAAATTAAAGTTTTGATGAAAATAAACAAAGGTTAATTAAGAATGTTAGTTATGATTCTAAAATGTTATGTTAATTTAACTTGCGCTTTTGAGTGAATTAATTCAAAGATATAAATCAAGCAAAGAAAAGAAATCAAATAAAAACTGAACAGATAAAGAAAGGAGAACATTCTGGACAAAACGGAGAATGTTTTCCAGGATCAAAACTGATCATCACAACCTCAAGATCAATCAATCCCCATTAGTTCAAAGAAGATTTTGCCTTTGAATTTCATGCTGATGTTATCAATACTTGACAAGGATCAAGTAGGATTCATTCTAATAATAAAAAGCATTTGAATCACTAACATAAAAAAGGTCATGAATCAAGCAAGTTAAAACAAGTCTGAACCTTCTCCAGCTTAACTACCAAGAAAGTTAATCGATCTTGATATGTATAAGACATCCAAATTAATCCGAAATTTATCCAGAATGATCAAGACTGAACCTCCAGATTGATCATCAATCTCCAGAAAATTCAAAGACTAAAACTTCATATTGATTATCAATCTCCACAATTCTGCAAAAGTTCATTATTAATCTCCATAATTATGCAAAAGTTCATCATCATTCTCTAAACTTTTTTGACATAATCAAACCTCCAGATTGAAGCAAAATCATCAAAAAATATATTTGAAGTATAAAGGATCATTAAATAAAAGAGAAATCAGTTCAAGAACAAAGAAAAACGCCTAGTCAAACAGATTTCAAAAGGTGTTCAAAGGCTGGAAATATTTTATTCATATATATTGTTTTGGTCAAAACTAACAAAGCATTACCAACAATTATTTTAACCATTATTAATTGCTCCAAATCACCTATAAAAGAAATGTCAATGCTCAGGGAAATGGTAGAAATTCAAGTGCTATCAAGTCTCACAAATCATTCACATTCACATACTTGAAATTCTCACTTTCTCAAGAAAGATTCAGTTCTCATTATACACCATACTATGTTATTATTGTACTGAATTCTTTGTAAAGAATCGAATCTCAAAAAGAGTTGAGACATCTCAGATTCTATCAAAACAATCTCATCATTATTGTAAAACTCAAACTATAAGAGTTAGTATAGTTTGAATAGATTGTAAGAAATTCTATCAAGGTTGATAGATGGCGTGATTAAATCTCTTTCTGAGTGAAAAGAAATATAACTTGCAACAAATCAAGGTTGATATGAACTAGGTGTTGTAAAACCAAGAAGCTTCTTTGTTTTGAACACTTATTGGAAAAACTCACAGTTGTGGGGACTGCACATAGCTCAAGTTGGGCAGGATACATCCTTGTGTGGTATTTTTTTCTTTATCGCCATATTTATTAAGTCTGATTAATTACTTGGATTAAAAAACATAAACTGAATTTCTGTTTTTAAGCTAACCAATAACATTCTTCGTTTTTTGGTAAAATTTAAAAACGTTCTTCATTTTCTGTTATCTTAACCAATATCATTATTTAGTTAAATCCTTAAGTTTTTTCAAAAATTTTTAAATTTGCTATGCTTTGAGAACTGACACTACATGTTTTTGATTTCTACCTACAATAATGATTGTCAGTAAAAACTAGATAAATATAAATAAATAATAGTTTTATTCTTACGGTAATGTTTGTCCCTAAAAACTAGATAAATATAAATAATTTATTTATTTATTTATACGGTATTGTCTGTCACTAAAATTTATTATTATCTATTAAATTAAATTTATTTTATCTCCCTACTAATTGTAATTTTAAATTATTAATACCAAAAAATTATATTTAAATTTTTAATTTATTTTTATTATCTAATGCCATTGAAGCATACAATAAAATATAATTTAATTTTACTAATTTTATTAAATGTACGTTACTTGCATTCCTAATATTTTAATTAAAGTACTAACGTGAGTATCATATCCTTGTGGCAATATTGAAATGAAATTATGAGCATTA
>JBBPBT010000072.1:2780669-2803787 GCA_037974875.1 Cicer bijugum | reverse complement strand
AGAATGTTGATAATGATTTTTTAATAAAATTCTCAATAAAAAATAAAGTTTTAAAATTATAGTTTTTCACAATAATGAATATATTAAAATTAATCTTCTCTAAATTATGAGTATTAAATTCTTAAAAATAAGATAAACTAGTAACTTCTTTCAAAAAGTGTATTTTATACTAGTCTATTTAAATTATTAGTTACTAGAGTAAAAAATACGTCTAATTATCGAACTCTATTCAAAAAAGTTACTAATTCAAAAAATATATTTTTATGATTGATGTATTAATAACAAAATTTAAAGAAAAATTTTATGATTTCAAGAAAACCAAAAATTATTTTTATGATTTAACTTTCTTATCCATTCTTATGAGTCATATATCAATTTTTTACCTAAAAAAATATTTGGTGTCGAAATTTATATATGCCATCATAGAGAGAACTTTATAACACCAAGAATTGTATATTTTTTTTTCAAGTACCTATCTCCTCAAGTAGCTAGAGGCTTTTAATTGGTTGAGTGAATTGAGTGGCAGAAAGTGTCAATAGAGTTCGATAATTATGCAATTTTCCTTACCTTAATAAATTTGGTGTTATTACATACTATTTTAGGCTCTATTTGTTTTATAATTAAAAGTGTCTGTAAAATATAAATTCAAAATTTAATTTATAAATTTAAATTTTATTAATAAAATTTTATTTTTCTAAATATTTTTATAATAATTATTAAAATTTTATAGATAAAATACGACCTCCACGTCAAACTAAATATACACTTTCAATTTTTTGTAATGTTTTGTTTAAACAAAAACAAAAAACACAAATTACTTCCCTTCAAGTTTTATCAGCATTGAAGTGAAATTGTACAAAGACACATAGATGCGGCACAAAAACAAGTGAGGAAACAAGTCCTCAATAGAGATTAGAGAGAGAGTTGATTAGATTCTCAAACTCATTTTAGGGTTTTACTGCATTCGAAGAAGAAATCAATAAACAACGAATACATGGAAAACAGTAACTCGGAGCAGACAGTGCAAGATGGCAAACTCTACAGACACCTCAATTCTCTAATCGTCGCTCATCTTCGTCAAAACAATCTCATTCAGGTACCATACTTTATATTTTAACTTCAATCTTGCTTTTACTATAGTTTAATACAACAAACCATACTTTTTGAAAGGTATTCTACTTTTTGTTTTTTTATTTAAAAATTAGCAATTGTTGTTTTGTTTACTTCAGGCTGCAAGTTCTGTTGCTTCAGCAACAATGACACCTCTGAATGTGGAAGCTCCACCCAACAGGCTTCTTGAATTGCTTTCTAAGGTTCTTAATTACTTATACACTTTCTTATATAACAAACCCCTAAATTCATATTTTATTTATCGTATATACTATTATGGTGGATATATTAGTCCCTCAGAATGCAAAAAAGGTTCTCTAGTTCTTAAAATGCTCAAATATCCATCATATTAAGATGCCTGGGCACTCAAAGTAGGAAAAGTGTGTGTGACATGGTATCAGACACCGATACTTCTCCTCGGGTGCTTTCGGATACGTGTTCCAGAAGTTTCTTTATTTATTTTCTTATTGATACTTAATATTTCCCAATACTTCTTGGACATAATTTTTTCTGTAGTCCATGTTTTGAGTTATTCTTAAGATGCATTTGTTGATATCTTGACCTAGGGTTTAGAATATACTATGTTATAGGCAGAAACTCTATTTTTGTTACCGTGATTTTCATTATCATATATTGTTGATGAATCCAGTTCGTATGTAGCCTATATAAGTTTTTCTATATGGCTTTGTTAATGTATCTAAGCTGTATCATATCCTGAATTTCAAAAGTTTCTCATATCCTTGTATTCGTGTCATATTGTTACCCGCGACGTCATACTATGTATTTCTAGGGCTTCATTACCATCGGAATTTATCAAATATGAACTTGGGAGTTTACTCTTTTCTTCGGTGTAGTCAAAACTTTCCCTTTAATGCATGCATGAGGAAGCATTTGTTCTAAAGAAATAACAGGGTCTTGCAGCGGAAAAGGATGACATTTCAAGAGGGACTTCATCTTCTCCTTTTCACGATTTGGGTGGATCATTGCCTTTGGCTCGTCCCAGTGCAACAGTCATTGATTTCAGGCAATTATTTTACACTTGTTCTGCTATTTTGGCCGCTCTTTTCCATTTTTTTACACCCGTTCAGAGAAATGCTTGATATTACGCTGTTACTTGTTGCTATCACCATTGCTAGTTATGGTGTTTCATATTATTACTATGGTTTTATATGTTTTTCTTGCATGGAATACTAAGAAATGATTAGCATTTGGTTCCATAGCCATTGTGGAGAATTATTGCTTTTAGTTTTTTTTTTGGTGATCATTATTGCTTTTAGTTTAATTCAGTATATTTTGTGTTCTTTGTCTTTACTAAAACTTGTAAGTGAGAAGCAGTTCAGACTTATCTATTTTAAGTGAGTTAGTATGTAACAGTTTAACCAAAACTAACATTCAACCCTGTGTTTTGGTGTCACAGCTCTATGCCAGATTTAAAAGGTACGTCAAAAAGTTTCCCAAAGCACGAGACAAGACACCTTTCGGAACACAAGGTATGTAATATGCTTTAGTAACTTATGTCTTAGACATATCTTGTATTATAGTTTCAAAATACCATACAAACTGTACTAATGAAAAGTTTATTTTTTCATTTTGATTTTTTGGACTGATTGGCTTAATTTCTAGAATGTTGCCAGATGTGCTAGGTTTAGTCCTGATGGAAGGTTTGTTGCCACTGGAAGTGCAGATACATCAATAAAGCTATTTGAGGTGGTAATTTATTATTTAGATGGAATGCATTGCTCTTTCTTGACACAACTTTCAAACTTATGCTTCAATTTATTTGGCAGGTTTCAAAGATCAAGCAGATGTTGCTCCCAGATGCAAAGGATGGTCCTGTGCGGTCTGTTGTAAAAACATATTATGACCATATACAAGTATATTTGCACTTTTCCATGTTATGTTGAATTTATTATGTGAAGCTGTTTCTTCCATTGCAAAGTTTGATATTTCTGTTTTTTTTTTTAAATTAATAACTGTCCTCTGCACTTAGCGGTGACGATGACTTGGCTTCATGATAGCAGTTTAATTTCTAAGGTGCTAGATAACCAATTTGTTCGAGTTTGAAAATATTACATTTTGTTTAGTGTTCATTTAAAATCACACAATATTTGGCATTTTATGGTTACTAGATAGAGAGATTTCTAGTTAGCATACTGAAAAACAGAGTTATGCTGGTCAGCATATTTGCATGTGACTAAAGTTGTATTATTTTTATTTTTCATTTACATTTCCCCAGACCTGTACAAGCTCTTAGTTCAAAATTTGTTGTCGTGATAAATTTATGTAACACGAACCCAATATTTGAATATCAACATCCCAACTTCTATTTGTTTATATGCTGTTGTGGAGATCTTTCTTTACTTGTATTACATTGTCACTTGCTCTAATACTGCTGGGTTTTAGCAGGTTCTTGTTTTGACATATCACATATCCCATTATGCTTTTACGTATTTAGATGTAAAGCTTATAAAGTGATTCTGAGATTTTGTCTTCATAAATCTGACTTTTCTTAAATTAACAAAACTGCAGCCAGTGAATGATCTGGATTTTCATCCGCAAGGTACTATCCTGGTTTCTGGAGCCAAAGATCAGTCAATAAAGTACGATCTCTTGTAGTATAACGTTAATTTTTTTTCTGCAATATGCATCTCATCTGTATTCTTTTTTCTTGTTTCTGTCCTTTATATTTTGGAAATGCTCTTAGAATTTAACATGCTGGTCCAATATCATTCAGGTTTTTTGATATTTCAAAAGCCAATGCCAAGAGATCATACAGGGTTATCCAGGTAGTGCTATTCTACAATTAAATACTAGCAACAAAAACGAGCAATAATAAGAATTAAGTATAAACTTCTATTTGTGTTGAACTTTGTCTTGCAGGACACGCACAACGTTCGTTCTGTATCTTTTCACCCCTCAGGAGACTTTCTTTTGGCAGGTATGTATTTTTATCACATCTTTCTGCTTAATAATATGCTAAAAACGTCTTTTTCTTTACTAAAATGGATTCAATCTTCATTTATGTGTTCTTGTGTTAATTAATAAAAATGAAAATTGGCAATTACAAACGTCATGTTCCAGGATAGTTGTTGTGGAGCTATATTCATTGTATCATGTCATGTTCACCCTTCAGTATTATCTGTATGTATGAAACCGAGCTTCGGAAGTCATGTATTCCAGTGAACTACTTCTGGCTTGTGTCAATACCTTTTTTGAGCATATACAATAGCCTAGTCAATACCTTTAGGTTAATATTTCTGTGAATCCACTCTTATTTATGAGTTTAGGCAATAAATCAGCAATACCTTTAGGTTAACATTCCTCTTTATAGGCGTTATGATATGAGTGCCACTGGGTGACTTGTTGATATTGGTATTTGATAATATGAACATAAAGGCAGAAAGCATGTCTTTGTTTCTAGATTACCTTCCACTCAGCATCTTTACTTTCTTCCTTGATTCTCTAAAACACCAATGATGATAAATATCAATTCCCAACAGGCACTGATCATGCAATTCCACATTTGTATGATATAAATACCTTTCAGTGTTATCTGTCAGCAAATGTCCCAGATGTTAACCCTAATGGAGCCATCAACCAGGTGTGTGAATTTTCTATCGTTCTCAAACTGTCAATTACCTCTATTGTACTTTTATTGGTGCTACAGTGATGCCAATCATTTCCCTGTCTGATTTGTAGGTTAGATATTCTTGTACAGGTTCCATGTATGTTACAGCATCTAAAGATGGGGCTATACGGTTGTGGGATGGCATCACTGCCAATTGTGTGCGCTCAATAACTGCAGCACATGGAACAGTAGAGGCTACCAGTGCAATTTTTACAAAAGATCAAAGGTATAATACATTTTGGAGCAAATATTTGATAAAGTGGCTAACACATACATTGCCCCAAAATCTTTTAATCCATACCAATATAAAACTTCATAACTCACTTATTTAGAAGCAAAATTTATTAATATAGACTACAAAGGATAGTACAACCCATATACAAATTATAAGTCACTGTACAAATATCATTCACTATGATTTTCATCATCATGATGTGGTGCTAAACTGCTGATGTTTTGAAACCACAATAGAAAGAAAGATTGACTTTGAAGTAGACTTGTAAAAGGGAGCCAACCCGGCTCACCCGGTTTGGCTGAGAAGTGAGTTGACTCGACTTTTTTAGTAAGCTTGAATTAATGCAATCTGGCTCAGCCCACCCAGGCTAGTGGGTTGGGTTGGCTGGCTCACCTAATTTTCAAAAAAAATGTAGAAAAACCAAAAATAGAAAAAATGTATGCAGTTTGTCATCTGTAATAAGAATAATCGTATGCTCACAGTCGTGGAAGTCTATTCATTCCAAGTTGATTAAATCTCTCTATTTCCATATGTTAAATCCAACAAAAACCAAGTAAATCATCAAACAATGTTTGCATATGCTTGGAATGATCCTACCATACTCCTGCATGATGGTGTGGTGATGGGCATATGATAGTGGTTGATGTTTTGTTAGGAAGGGTGCCAAACAGAGAGAGGGTTGGCGGCTAGCGTTGGCTGACGAATTCAAGTTGGCCACGGAAAAATGGCTGACATTGGCTGGCATGTTGGCTGTGGATGCCGATGTTGCTAGGGATGTTTGTCTGAAAATAAGAGTAGGAGGTAGTGTTTTGACTGCTGTTAAGATTCCAAAGATTGAAAGTAAGGTTTGCTAGGTTGTTGTTATTTTGTTTATGGAAATATTTCCCTAAGAAAAGTGCGTTAATTCCCCAAGGATAGTTTCTTCTAGAAAGAGGGAAATTTTAGTTGAATGCAATGTCCCAGGGACGATTTGGAATGAAAAGAAATTAAATTGTTCAATATGCATTAGTGGTTGGGAGCTTGATGTGTGCTCCAACATGTACTTGACCGGATACAAGGTACCAAAGATTACATGCTTGTGTAGCCCACTGATATAAGTGAGAATGTTGAAAGAGTATTAAGAAGGTACAGGGTTTGATCCTGTATCAATCCATGGGTTGAGTATCCAATGAAATAGCCTGCGAAAGAGGGAGCTTCTTTTTTGCCAACCCACCCTATTGTGGTGAGCTAGGTTGACTTGCAAACCAGAGCCCAGTTTGATAGCTCTACTTTAAAATGATTGTTTCCCTTGGAATTCCAATCCTTTAGGCGTTTAACACCAGAATTAACAATCTGCAAATGAACATCATGGTTACTAATTACTACAATACACGTTAAGATCTTGTGATTTATTTGGTCAATGCAATTTTTCCTTTAGCTTAGCAAAATCACCAACATCACTCTCCACAATTTAAAAGAACAAGAAAAAGTTTATTGCTTTTGATGTAATGGGCAATGCTGCCAATGCTGGTTGACCAACTTTTTACACTTTGAACTTTCTGTATAAGCTTCGATTAGTGTATCAATATAACTGTTAATTTTCTAGGTTTGTCCTCTCCTGCGGGAAGGACTCTACCATAAAGCTTTGGGAGGTTGGCTCTGGAAGATTAGTCAAACAGTATCTTGGTGCCATGCATACACAACTAAGATGCCAGGTAGTATTATTTTAATAATATAATATTAATCGTTGTCAATTCATATACTGATAAGCCAACCTTCAAGTCTTAGTGGTACAGCTTTTTAGTAATTTAACTTGCACTGAGAGAGATGTTCATGTTTGTGCTTCTCATTTTTTCCTGCATTTTTTAGTTAATTTGACCTACCATAAGTTATAAAAGTGGTTTGTTTTGATTTAATTTTTGTCTGTTGATTTCATTGGAAATAAAAAGCTTTAGCGAAAACTTTCACGAATGCTCATAACCATGCATAAGTTGTCTTTTCGGGTACAATTTGAAAGTAGTTAACACATTTTACATAGAACTACAATCTCCTAGCCTATATTCAGTTAGCATTTCCATCCATGTTTACCATTCTTTGAACTCTATATGCAGGCTATTTTCAATGAGACAGAAGAATTTATTCTATCCATAGATGAACTGAACAACGAGGTATGTTCAGCTGTTTTCTGTTTGGTGATGTTAGCTTTATAAAATAGATTTTATACGAAGAATCTGGTGCACTTTGCAGATCGTTATCTGGGATGCGATGACAACAGAAAAAGTAGCAAAATGGCCTTCGAATCATGTTGGTGCACCACGCTGGCTTGAACACTCACCAGTAGAGTCTGCTTTTATTTCATGTGGAACTGATAGATCAATTCGGTTCTGGAAGGAAACTACATAAAGTGGAAGGAGGTTTAATGCGTATACAGTTTATTTTAAGAGACCACTGAATAAAATTTATCAGAAAATCTCTCTCCCTCAATATTTCTGGCACTATTTTACCCTGCAGAATTAGTAAATGAATTCACCGCATAAATGGTAGGATTATGTTAGTTTCTGCTGATGTGGGGCGCTTAGTTTTTGAAGTACATGATAAAAACTGATGAATGTATATTGTTGGCAGTCTATTTTGCATTGCCTATTTTTGAGTAAATGGTCAGATTAGTTCTTAAAACTGTAGCTTAAGTCATATTGGTCATTGAATAATTTTAGTTTGGCTTGAAGTCCTTAAATCTGTAATTTATCAGTCAAATGTATTGTCATGTTATGTAGTTCAGGGATTATTTGATTATGGAATATACATTCAGGATTAATTTAACAAATATAATCTCTTCATCATAAATTCCACTATTCAGATACCAATATGACAATGTAGTAGGGGTTAATTTGATTATTTACTCCCATTTTGATGTTTATTTTTTCATCGTTCAACTAACAGAAATAATAAACGATAAAAAATTGACTTGAGCAATAAGAGTGCAAGTTTGACATGGATTTATTTAAATTACAAGCACGAATAGAATAATGGAAAATAGGTTGGAAGTTTCATCGTGTTAAAATCTAAAATCTAAAAAATTCATCAAACTTATCTTCTAATCTATAAGCTATCAATCCATAATTTACAAATTTAAATTGATAACATTTTAAGGGAGAGTTACACGTATATCCCCTTTTTATTTTTTAAATACTAAAATGTCACACATTCAAAAAATAATATCAGAATGCCTTTTTTTTTTGTCCCAGTTGCTGGTCGCAACCTGGGGATGCGACTTGGTATTGAAAAACTTACTGATGGTCGCATCTTACCCTTATGTATGGCATATATATTATATATATTATTATTACATATTTTAAAATTAATAATAACATTTAATTTATTAATATTATATAATTGTTACTAATTATAATAATAAATAGAATAATAATAATAATAATAATAAAAATAAGCGGAGAGTCGAGAAAGGTCGTCCAAAGACCAAAACGAGAAAGGTCGTCCAAAGACCAAACGCATTAAAACAGAAATGGACACTACAAATAGAGTCTCAAGAAAGGACGGATTATGTCATGGACACTACGAATAGAGTCCCAAGAAATGACGGATTATGTCGGGTATCTGGTCATACTAAGAAAAATTGTCCAAACGCTGCTGGCACATCTACTCAAAATTGATGTATTTTTTTTTTTTTGATTTAATGTCATTTTATTTGAATGTATTTTAATGTATTTTAATGTATTTTAATGTATTTTTTCTTTTAATTTATTGTATTTTTTTTTTTATTTTATTAATAGAATTTTCATTTTATTATTATTATTATTATTATTTTAATGTATTTTTTTTAATTTATTGTATTTTTATTTTTATTTTATTAATAGAATTTTCTGTTTATTATTATTATTATTATTATTATTCTATTTATTATTATAATTAGTAACAATTATATAATATTAATAAATTAAATATTTTTATTATTTTAATTAATTATAATAATGTTATTATTAATTTTAAAATATGTAATAATAATAATATATATAATATATATGCCATACATAAGGGTAAAATGGAGAAAAAATGAAAATATGCATGTAGGAGGGCGCATCCCCAAGATGCGACCATCAACTGGAGCAAAAAAAGAGGGCATTCTAGTATTATTTTTTAAATGTGTGACATTTTGATATTTAAAAAAAAAAAAAAAAGAGGATATACTTGTGACTATCCCACATTTTAAACACAGAAAAATAAAAAATCTCTAAATCAATTCTTTTTCTTTAGAGCTCTTTCTCAATCAATTTTTTTATTAAACCCATAAGCTTCAAACCCAACCTCAAATTTTAAAAAAAAAATCGTTAAACTCAAACATTTCAAACCAAAACACAGACAAAGATGAAATCAAATCAATGTTGGACATGAAAATCCAAACACAACCTTAAAAATATAGAGAATTTGTAAGCCAAACACACACAAACAGATATGAAACACAACCTTGTGTGATAACTACAACACACATAAAAACACAAATATGTCTACAGCTAAACACCAATAAAAAAAATATAAAAAACTCAAATCTAAACACTTAGAATCCATAAAATTGAAAGAAAATCTTAACGCCTTAAAGTGATATGAATTGAGTAGTTTAGAAATAAATATGAGATTGGTGAAGAGTATTGAGTCTTCTTGTTTAAAATCCCTTGTGAATTAATAAAAAAAATAGATTTTTTATTTTATTTTTATGAGTTTGAAATATTATGTATTTGACTGAGTTATGAATTTAAAAGGTTATGTTTGAAGGTCACATGTTTGATGATTTTTCTAGGTTTCTAGATTGAAAAATATCATATATTTTTGGGTTTATGGATTTGAAGATGAGTGAGATGAAGATGACAAAAATTAACGTTTTTTTTTTGGACAAAAATAATCAACTTGACTAATAAAAGTATAGTTAAGAGATCAAAACGGAGAAAAATAACTAGGACTAAAATAAAATCAGAAAATAAAATAAGATACTAAAGAGTAATTTAGCTTAAATATTAATAAGGAAATGGGGTGTGATCGCTATTCAGGGTTCGAAGGATCGAATGAAATGTTTTAAGTAAATAATGCAACCATAAGGATATTGTATGAGACGAAATGTTGGGCGGTAAAAAGTCAACAGGAGAATAAAATAAGTGTAAGAAAGATGTGAATGTTGTGTTGGATGAGTGGAAAAACTAGACATAATAGGATTATGAACAATTGGATTAGAGAGAGATTTGGAGTAACACCGGCAGTAGAAAAGAGGATATAAATTAGGTTTATGTAGTATGAACATGTGGAGAGGAGACTTGTATATTATGTAATAAGAATAGAAAATCAAATAGAGAGTAGTATGTTAAGTATCGTGTTTGGGCCTAAGTCCATCGAATGTGTTAAATAGGGGAGTTGATTATATTTGTTGATATCGCTAATTTGTTATAGGATGATATTTATGTAAAGAATAAGGATAACAAGAGAGAGGGGAAAAATAGCTAGAAACCTTGTGGTTTGGATAAAGAGAGAAATATATTTTCTCTTAGTAGCTTTTATTTTGGGGTTGCAAGAGTTATCTTTGTAACAAACTATTTTCAATTTAAGAATACAAACAGTTTTCTCTTTTAAATTCGGGTTCCTATCATAGTCAAGTTGATAGAGACAAAGAAAGACCTAAAAAACTATAAGAAACTATTAAAAAAGATTTAGAGATTAATGAGTTAGAAAGAAATATGTTATATGATAAAATGCGTTAGAAAGAAATATATTATATGATATAATGTTATAGCGTTATTTGATTTAGTTGAATAAGACATAGTTATTGTTGTATAGCAACACCCCTTGCCATTCTTTTTTCTAGGGAGTGTTCCCTACTCAACCCATTGCCCTGCCTCTCGCTTTAACCTGGATATATGGGCCTAGAGAGCCTCTGAAGTCCGAAGCCAGCGTGACATTTTTGTGACTTGGTCTCTTTATTACTTTATTGTTTTAGGAGTATTGTACTGTGCACCCCCCAGTTTTACCTCTCATACCCCATTCATAAGGAAAAGACCATTTTACCCCTAGTGTTATCTATAAAAACCCAATTTCACTTTCCTTTTATCATTCATGTCCTTCGAAACTTTAACATATCTGAATTTGAAATTGCCAAAACTTCGAAAATTTGAAACCTTCGAAATTGAAAAGTAAGACTAACCTTCGAAAATTTGAAACTTTCGAATCAATATTGTTCCAAATTTTTGAAAGTTTCTATGATCATGGAACTTTCGAAGTAAATTTTTCCCAAAAATTATGAAACTTGCGAAAGTTTCCTTCAACATGAAAGTTTTGAAATGCAGAAACTTTCGAAATGCAAAAATCCAGAAATGTAAAAGTCCAGTTTCAAAATTTTGGAATGTATAGAAAGTTTTGAATTTGTTTTGCAAGTTTGGCCTTCAATGAAACTTCCGAAACATATTCCGAAAGTTGGCCTTCTGAAAGTTCCGAAATGCATTTTATTAAAAGTTTTTTTTTTCTATTTTCTTTTAATATTGATATATTGTAGTGCCTAGAATGAGAGGTATGTTTGGCCAAATTATTCGCAACTTGATAATTGATAGGCTTGAAGGTGTAGAGAGAATTCCACCAACAACATCAAACAGACGACGAAACGAAGCAAATCGTCCAATTAGACAGTGTCTTTGAAGACAAGGTGTCCAAGATGATGTTGTTGAGTCTACTGAGCATTCACAGATGGAGGAGGACGTCCTTGAGCCTCCACAGATGGAGCAGGCTGAGGAACAATATGTTGCACATGTTGCCGATATTGATGATATTCATGATGCTACTGTACATGTGTTGACACAGAGCACCACATGACTCAGAGACTATAGAAATGAGAGGTATATATTAGTTAATTGTTTATTTAAATTTATTTAATTATGTTTATTTAATTTAAGTTTATTTAATTAATTGTTTATTTAAATTTATTTAATTAATAATTTATTGAAGTTTATTTAATTAATTGCTCTGTAATTACTCGCAGCATCGTGGATCGTTAAAAGTTAACAAAACTTTCGAAATTATTAAAAAAAAAACTCCCTTTGTTATTATTTTGAAAGTTTGTAATTTTCAATTATTTAAAAATATTATAATTTTCGAAAGAGAGAGGGAGTGAAAAATTGAATGATAATTTTTTTTTATAATTTTATACAAAATAAAAAAGGGTAAAATGGTCATTGGGGATGCAGTGTACAATTATCTTGTTTTAGATATAACATCCATGTGTTTGTTGGTGTTTTATTTTTCCTATGTTCTGTTATTTAATTAGTGTTTTTGTTGTTATTTTTAGTATTTTCATGTTTGTATCCGTGGTGTTTGTTGAAACTTTAAGTGTTTGTATCTATGATGTTTGTTGAAAAGTCATGTAAATGTTTGACCTCTTGGAATTGTAATTTGTATTCAGTGTTAACAATGGCCACTATAAAATACAGGATCACTGTTCTTTTCAACAAAATAAACCCTGTGGTAAGTTTTTGCTACTTAACACCTTGATCAATTTGTGAAGAATCACCAACTCCTGTTAATCAACAAAATACACCCTGTGGTAAGTTTTCGCAGTTGTTAGTTGAGATAATGCCAAGACATGAATCCAATTAGCAGTTGTCACTGACACACGCCACTTTAACCATATAGACAACCCAGTGTCATTATATAACTATAGCTATCAAATTTCAAATATGTAATAAAAATTGAGCAAAGATGACAATAAGCCATTGGTCAATAGTCTATATCATTGCTTTTGTCATCTTGCCACAAAATCTTAATCTGGATCAATAACAACGTTGCATTGCTCTTATACATCAAAGAAATGACAAATTTTTGTGAGTACTAAATTTGTCAGCATGTATTCCTTTAGGATAAATATTCCTAACACTAGGTTAATTTCATCAACAAATCAAAGAATCTTAGTTGCTAAATTGCTTGGTATAAACACAAAGCATGTCATGGACCATTCATCCAATTAACAGAGTAACAGTATACAGAGATCAAATCACTACACCAGTGAGGCTTATATAGAAAAAAACTACACCAGTGAGTCCATGAAAGCCTTCATGTTCTTCACATCTTGACCAGTTTGAGGAAACTTTGGCGGTTTAAAGAGCTTCCAAAGTCCAGGTGGATGCTTGCTTTTAACTTCAACCTTACCTGAAAATCTCCCATATATTTTCTCACATTCAGGGTAAGGCTTCACATAAAGATTGTAAAATCTAAGCCTAGTTGGTTTAACAAGATCCTTCAGTCCAACTTCAAACCCAATTGCATCTTTTCCTTTCAAATACTCAATCACATTGTATCTAGGAACAATCTGTTTTTCAAAATTCACACCCAAGTATTCAGGAACCTCATGCAAACAATCAACACTATATTTCATCCTATGAACTAAAAACTCAATCTTCTTCTCAATATCCTCCAGATCATATGCGATCAACCTCGGTTCCTTCCATAACACCTTCAAGGCATCTCTACGAATCAAACCGTGACTGCACAAACAATCGACTCTCAACTTCACTTCAAAACAAGCCCTAACCAAACCCTCTCCAAAAATCCTCTCTTTAATTGCTTCCCTGCATTTCAAACTCTGTAACAACTTCAAACACCACGAAAATTCCCCAATTTCCATTCCTAAAATTCTCGGATCCCTAACAATCTCTGTTCTAACCTCCCGGCGGGAAAACCCCAAACCCCTCAATTCGTGAATGAAAGGCTTCAACCTATCTTCAACTCCAAATCCCAAAACCCTAGGATACAATCTAACAACTCTATCAATTTCCTCTCTAAGAATCCCAAATTCCACAAGAAAATCAATCACACCAACAATTTCACTTTCCCTCATCACAATTGCGCTGGGAAATTCTTCCAAAACCCTATCCATAACATTTTCAGAAAACCCTAAACCCTTAAAAACCTCAACTTTCTGAGAGATTTCAACCGGGTTTAAATGGAACCTTCTAGAACATCGTAACAAGTTCGCAATCATCAACGGGGAAGTGTCAGGAACCTTGGATTTCAATTCGGGAAAACCTAATTCCCAATTATGAAGAAATTGGGGTTCCAACACAGAGGGGCAATCGCGAACGAGGGAAATAAGCGTTTTCTGCGGAATTCGAAAGGAAAAGAGAGTGGAAAGAGATTTACGAAGTTCTGAAGTTTCGGAATTGAAGAGAAAGTGATTGTGAGAGAGGAAATTGTGAAGGGTAGAAGAAGGGAAACCGTAGGATTGGAAGAGATTAGCGAGTAAGATTTGTTTTCTGTAATGAGATGTTTGTGGAATGTGTTTGGTGGTGGTGTGATGAGAAATGGTAGAGAAAGTTGAACAAGTGTAACTGAGAATAAGCACGTTTCTTCGAAGTGCTTTCCCCAACTGCATTTTTGATGGCTATTGCTATTGAACTTCATTCATGCCAATAGGTGCTCGCTTTACTTCACAAAATGTGGCATAGCAGCAACTTGGCAACAAACCTCTCACTAAAATTATCTGGACCGTCTTCCCGCTTGCACTTTCACCTCAACTTATCTCAACCCTTTAATTAATCTAATGATTGGAAGGATAAATAATTAAATATGATTTTAGTATACGTAATTTAGAGTCATTTTGATTTTCGCCTCCACTAAAAGATTTTTTTTTAATTTATATATATTTTCAAATGATTTTTAATATTGATTCATTAAAATTTAAAATTAATTTTAATTGATAAATATAGTTATTATTGGAGTTGGTTTGAAGACATATCTAACTTCTAAGAAAAAACCTTTTTATAGTAATGATTTTGATTATGTCAATATCATCCACAAGCACCACTCTTCTTCTCTTAACATGTCACATTATCGAATTTTGTCCACTTCAATAAAAAAAACTATAAAATACCAAATTCAATTAAAAAATAAATTTTTACATAGTTCAAAATCAAAATTACCTCAAATTTTAAGGACCTTCTGCGATTTTCTAAAATAAAACCTTAAATCACACCAAATATGTCAAAATTCATAAACTAACTACTAAAACAACAAATATGAATTACGATTCAAATCAAATAATACTCTCCCCTATTGGAAATTCTTAGAAGAAATGAGATAGTAGAATTCCAGGATTTGACGGGAGTAATGGACCTTGTTGACATGGCCAATGTTGGGAAAAAATACATTTGGTATAGTAGCAGACGGTAATGCAATGAGTATGTTGGATCGTTTTTTATTATCATATGCTTTGCTGCAAGATTGGCATATTGAGGTCAATGTATTGGTGACAAATACATCTCTGACCATTTTGTTGCATGGATTAAATCTCATTAATTGTTGGTTGTAACATCACCAATTTCAGTATTTTCTTGATGAATGTTGGAACATGTTTACTATAAAAGGATGGGTGGACTTAAAAAAATTCAAGCTACTAAAAGAGAAACTAAAATGGTGGAACAAGGAGGTATTTGGATGGGTGGACTTACAAATTGTTGGAAATGATGGAATATAAATAGCATTGATGATGACTTTTAATATGGTTGTGAATTGAAAAATGAGAAGTCCCACATAGGAGGGAACACACTCATTTAAAGCCTTTATAAGGTGTTAATTTCACACTTGGGTTGGGCCCCAAGGGGTACCCCAATTTTGTGAAGGAGGGAGAACGCAAGCAAATGGATCACCACACGCGCGCCGCCGCCCCCCGCTCGACATGGCTTGGCTTGTATTAAATCTTTTTAATATGCTTGCGTTAATTGCGAAACTGCCATCCACAAAGTCAAATTAATCCCACGTTTTCTTTTTAATATGCTTGCGTTAATTGCGAAACTGCCATCCGCAAAGTCAGAAAGTCAGAGTCAATGTTCTGATCCAGTCTAACCCTAAACTGATTAAGTGTTCAGTCAAAACCCTAATTTGACTAAGCTTCCGCTAATTGCCTGGTCAAAACCCTAATTTGACTAAGCCTTAGATTTTGTCCGGTCAAAACCCTAAAACTGAATTAATCCCACGTTTTCTGATGTTGCCCGATCAAGGATCAAAGTCAAAACACGTTTTCCTAAAATTGAGGCACAGTCAGCTGATGGACTTGGTGCTTCTTGGATCCCCCCATTTTCGCAGGTCCGGTTGCTGAACTTCTCTATAAATAGAGAGTTCACCTCAGTTGGAAAAACACACCAAAAGCTCTCCGTATCTAAGGCTTTTCTCACTTCTCCCCCTACTTTCTTCTTATTCTTCTATTTTCTTGAGTAGCCGTAGTGCTATATTTCGAGTAGCCTTAGTGCTATATTACGAGTGTCAGTCACACGACTGCCATACAGAGGGTGTAATTCCAGATCGGTTTTCTACAGTGCAGTAGAATTTCGATACAGTGATCTGGGCTGTTTTATCCTGGGGACTTCGTGGTTGATAGTCTGCCTTGCACAATTTGGGCAGTGCCTCGAAATGTCTTAAAGAGAGCGACCTAGTCCGCGACTCAACCTAGTAATTTTATCGGTGGCAAATTCAATTTTCAAAAGTAATTTTCTTAAACAACAATTTTAAGACGTTTTCAAACTGTCATGTCTACCGACGAAATTACTGGAACAGGTTCTTCTGCTTCTGACTTCAACAAACCGTTTCGGTTTGAGGGAAGTCACTTCAAACGTTGGCAACAAAAGATGTTATTTTTTCTAACTACAAAGAATCTTGCCAACGTTCTGAAGGATGATATCCCTGTGGTTCCAGAAAAAGCTGAACAAACAGAAAAGGATAAGATAGCTACTGAATTAACTCGATGGGAACATAATGATTACTTATGTAAGAATTATATTCTTAATGGACTTGCTGATGATCTGTATGATTAATACAGTTCCAACAGCAATACTGCTCGACAGGTTTGGGAAGCTCTAAAGAAGAAATATGATACTGAGGAAGCTGGAGCTAAAAAGTATGCAGTGAGCCGCTACCTCAAATATCAGATGACAAATCAGTGGAAGCTCAATCTCACGAAATCCAAAAGATAGCTCACGAGATAATCACTGAAGGTATGTCCCTAAATGAACAGTTTCAAATTGCTGTTATTATTGACAAACTGCCCCCTGCTTGGAAAGATTTTAAAAATTCTCTTAGGCACAAAACCAAAGAATTTTCACTTGAAAGCTTGATAACTCGCCTTAGAATTGAGGAGGAATCTCGGAAGCAAGACCAAAAAGAGGAAGTTCTTCTTGTGACAAAAAAGAAGAAAAAGAAATTCATAGGAGCAGTGCTGAAGCCAAACGGCATACAATTAAAGAATCAGCATCGCTCTTCTAAGAACAGCAACAAGAATGGGAACCCTCCATAGGTCCCTACCGCTAGACAGCAACCACCTCCTAGAAATGCCCCTCTTCCTTTTACTTGTTTCAATTGTGGGAAAGAGGGTCATATGGCACGCAAGTGCAGGAACAAGCCAGGCCCTGCAAATCAGGCTAACTTGACAGAGGAGCAATTCATTGCTATGATAACTGAGATCAACCTTGTAGGTGGATCAAAAGGATGGTGGATAGACACTGGCGCCTCTCGCCATGTCTGCTATGATCGTGCTATGTTCAAAACATACACGGATGCTGAAGATAAGAAAGTGATGTTGGGAGATTCCCACACCACTAATGTTGCTGGTATTGGAGATGTGGAACTAACATTCACATTAGGAAAAACCTTAATTCTGAAGGATGTCATGCATACTCCAGAAATAAGGAAGAATCTGGTTTCGGGGTTTCTTCTCAACAAGGCAGGGTTCACTCAATCTATTAGGGGCAGATTTGTACACCATTTCTAAGAATGGTATTTTTGTAGGGAAAGGGTACGCCACTGATGGCATGTTTAAATTGAATGTTGAATTGAATAAAATGTCTCCTTCTGCTTACATGTTGTGTGATTTTAATATTTGGCATGCTAGACTCTGTCATGTGAACAAAAATATTATTTCGAACTTAAGTAATTTAGGTTTAATTCCAAAGTTATCCCCAAAAGATTTCGAAAAATGTGATTTTTGTAGTCAAGCAAAAATAACAAAGAAATCACATAAATCAGTAATTAGAGAATCTGAACCCCTAGATTTAATACATTCAGATATATGTGAACATATATGTGAACTTGATGGAACATTGACTAGAAATGGAAAACGTTATTTCATAACTTTTATTGATGATTGCTCTGATTTTACTTTTGTATATCTAATGAAAAATAAAAGTGATGCGCTTGACATGTTTAAGATCTTCATAAATGAAATTGAAAATCAATTCAATAAAAAGATTAAGAAGTTTCGTAGAGATAGAGGAACAGAGTATGATTCTAGTTTGTTTAATGACTTTTACAAAACCCATGGAATTATACATGAAACTACTGCACCGTATTCACCTGAAATGAATGGTAAAGCTGAAAGAAAGAATAGGACTCTTACTGAATTAGTTGTTGCTATTATGCTTAATTCTGGTGCTGCATCTCACTGGTGGGGGGAAATTATTTTGACTGTTTGCTATGTTTTGAATAGAGTACCAAAATCTAAAAGCAAAACATCTCCTTATGAGATTATGAAGAAAAGACAACCCAACTTGTCTTATCTTCGAACATGGGGTTGTCTGGCATATGTCAGAATCCCTGATCCCAAGCGAATTAAACTCGCAAGTAGAGCATATGAATGTGTTTTCATAGGATATGCTGTAAACAGTAAAGCGTATAAGTTTTATGACCTAAATGCGAAAGTGATCATAGAGTCAAATGATGTTGACTTCTATGAAAATAAATTCCCTTTTAAATCAAGAAATAGTGGGGGCAGCGAACCCAATCAAGTCCCAATGATAAGAAACACTGAGAGCAACAACCAAGACGAAACAAAACTTCGAAGGAGTAAGAGAGTAAGAGTTGCTAAAGATTATGGACCAGAATATATGGCTTATAATCTAGAAGAGGATCCTGCAAATCTT
The DNA here is from genome assembly GCA_037974875.1 of Cicer bijugum. Taxonomy (NCBI): domain Eukaryota; kingdom Viridiplantae; phylum Streptophyta; class Magnoliopsida; order Fabales; family Fabaceae; genus Cicer; species Cicer bijugum. The sequence goes on along the minus strand of JBBPBT010000072.1, from coordinate 2,784,886 downwards.
AAAGAAGCTTTGTCATCTTTGGATGCAGATTTATGGCAAGAAGCTATAAATGATGAAATGGATTCTCTAGAGTCTAACAAGACCTGACATTTAGTAGACTTGCCTCCTGGTTGCAAACCTATAGGTTGTAAATGGATTTTGAAAAAGAAACTAAAACTCGATGGATCTATTGACAAATACAAGGCTCGCCTTGTAGCCAAAGGTTTTAGACAAAGAGAAAATATAGATTTCTTCGACACTTTTTCACCAGTCACTAGACTAACATCCATTAGAGTGCTAATATCACTGGCGGCTATTCATAACCTAGTGATACACCAGATGGATGTTAAAACAACATTTTTAAACGGTGACTTAGAAGAAGAAATCTATATGGAACAACCTGAAGGTTTTGTAATTTATGGACAAGAAAACAAGGTCTGTAAGTTAGATAAATCTCTGTATGGTCTTAAACAAGCCCCTAAGCAATGGCATGAAAAATTTGATAACTTAATCTTGTCGAATGAGTTCAAAGTAAATGAGAGTGACAAATGCATCTATTACAAATATGAAAATAACATTTGAACTATCTTATGTCTATATGTAGACGACTTGCTCATATTTGGTTCAAATATTCATGCTGTAAATAAAGTGAAATCATTGTTGAGTAACAACTTTGATATGAAAGACCTTGGAGAAGCTAGTGTAATCCTTGGAATTAAGATTACTAGGTCAGAAAATGGAATTTCTTTGGATCAATCTCATTACATTGAAAAGATCCTAAAGAAATATAATTACTTTGACTGTAAACCTGCTTGTACACCATATGATCCAAGTGTAAAACTTTTCAAGAACACTGGTGACGGTGTCAGACAGACTGAATATGCAAGTATCATTGGCAGCCTCAAGTAAGCCACTGATTGCACTAGACCCGACATAGCCTATGTCGTTGGATTGTTATGCAGGTTTACTAGTAGACCTAGTATGGAGCATTGGCATGCTATTGAAAGAGTCATGAGATATCTTAAAAGGACCATGAGTCTCGGATTACACTATAGAAGATTTCCTGTTGTCCTTGAAGGATACAGTGATGCAGATTGGAACACCTTATCATATGATTCCAAAGCAACCAGTGGCTATGTCTTCAACATAGCTGGTGGTGCTGTGTCGTGGAAATCAAAGAAACAGACTATATTGGCTCAGTCCACTATGGAATCTGAAATGATAGCCCTAGTTACGGCTAGTGAAGAAGCAAGTTGGTTGAGATGCTTGCTAGCTGAGATCCCTTTGTGGGAAAAACCATTGCCAGCTGTGTTGATCCACTGCGATAGTACCGCGGCTATTGCAAAAATTGAGAACCGTTATTACAACTGTAAAAGAAGAAAAATTCGTCGTAAGCACAGCACAGTTAGAGAATTAATTTCTAAAGGAGCTGTTATAGTAGATCACGTACGCACTGATGAGAATTTAGCAGATCCTTTGACGAAAGGATTAGCTAAAGAGAAAGTCTTAAACACATCCAAAAGGATGGGACTACTGCCTATAGATTGATGAGTCACCTGTGATGGTAACCCGACCTAAAAGACTGGAGATCCCAAGAATTAGGTTCAATGGGTAATAACAAGTCACAGTGATATGAGATGAACATGCTACATAATATATGAAAGAAGCATGAGTCCTGAAGCGATGAAAGGATGAGGTAATAGAAACTCTTAATGAGATCTATACTCTATGTGGAGTGGAGTACTTAGCTACAGGAGTACTCTTGATAGACTCACCTATGTGAATGTGGAAGTGGGGGCCGCTTCCTATGGAATTTAAGGCAGAATTCCTAGAGCGTTCACTATACTGGGATACACTTGCATGGGCTTAAATGCACGGGCTTTTGAGAATACACCCAATGAAAAGGTTATGTGTGGGTTTGATGTCAGAGATAGAGTTCAAGACTACGAATCACTCTTGTTGAATCTGAATCTTACTCACTACGCAAAGGTTCAAGTCAAGAGACACCTTTGTTTATGCATAATCTTATAGAAGCGTTTGACGCTATTCAAGAACCTATTTTTAAATTCAAGTGGGGGGTTGTTGGAAATGATGGAATATAAATGGCATTGATGATGGCTTTTAATATGGTTGTGAATTGAAAAATGAGAAGTCCCACATAGGAGGGAACACACTCATTTAAAGCCTTTATAAGGTGTTAGTTTCACACTTGGGTTGGGCCCCAAGGGGTACCCCAATTTTGTGAAGGAGGGAGAACACAAGCAAATGGACCACCACACGCGCGCGCGCCGCCGCCGCCCGGCCCGACAAGACATGGCATGGCATGGCTTGGCTTGGCTTGACTTGGCTTGTGGTGTATTAAATCTTTTTAAAAATTATGAAAATTAATTATTTCTTAATTAATTATATGCTTGCGTTAATTGCGAAACTGCCATCCACAAAGTCAGAGTCAATGTTCTGATCCAGTCTAACCCTAAACTGATTAAGTGCTCAGTCAAAACCCTAATTTGACTAAGCTTCCGTTAATTGCCTGGTCAAAACCCTAATTTGACTAAGCCTTAGATTTTGCCCGGTCAAAACCCTAAAACTGAATTAATCCCACGTTTTCTGATGTTGCCCGGTCAAGGATCAAAGTCAAAACACGTTTTCCTAAAATTGAGGCACAGTCAGCTGATGGACTTGGTGCTTCTTGGATCCCCCCATTTTCGCAGGTCCGATTGCTGAACTTCTCTATAAATATAGAGTTCACCTCAGTTGGAAAAACACACCAAAAACTCTCCGTATCTGAGGCTTTTCTCACTTCTCCCCCTACTTTCTTCTTCTTCTTCTTCTATTTTCTTGAGTAGCCGTAGTGCTATATTTCGAGTAGCCTTAGTGCTATATTATGAGTGTCAGTCACACGACTGCCATACAGAGGGTGTAATTCCAGATCGGTTTTCTACAGTGCAGTAGAATTTCGATATAGTGATCTGGGCTGTTTTATCCTGGGGACTTCGTGGTTGATAGTCTGCCTTGCACAATTTGGGCAGTGCCTCGAAACGTCTTAAAGAGAGCGACCTAGTCCGCGACTCAACCCAGTAATTTTATCGGTGGCAAATTCAATTTTCAAAAGTAATTTTCTTAAACAACACAAATTGATGGTGATGTGGATAAAATGTGAACTTTTCCCCTCAACAACGGTTCTTGATCGGATGCTATGTAAGCATATTGAGGTATTTGCCAAACTGCATTAATCACAAGAAGACAAATTTTAGATGGGGTCCTGGTAGTGAATGAATTCATTGATTTTGTTAAACGCCTAAAAGATGAGTGTTTGCTTTTTATGGTAGATTTCAAAAAAGCATATGATTGTGTGAGTTGGGGTTATTTGGATTATATGATCAAAAGAATGTGGCTTGGTGATAGGTGGATCCATTGTTGCATATTTTCTAGTACATTGTCGATTTTGATTAACGGTAGCTTTACAAACCGGATGATCCTATTGCACCTTTCTTATTCTTGATTGTTGCCGAAGGTTTCACAACCTTGGCTCACAAAGCTGTAGATTTTGGCGACTTTTTTGGTTACAAAGTTAACACTAATATAGAGTTTCATATCCTACAATTTGATGATGATACCATTCTTCTGTGCGAGGATTCCTGGGGGAATTTATAGAGCTAGAAGATCTTAAGGGGATTGAATATCTTTTGACATTTTTATATGTAGGTCAATTTTATTATTTTTATTTTTTTAAAATTGAGTAGTTGGGTTGTGAGCTATCTCATACTCGTTTGGGTTAACCGGATAACCCAAATGGGTAATAAATTTATTCAGACTAAGTTATTAAGTTCTGAAAAAATTCAGGTTGAAATTATGAGACTCAATCCATGTGTTTTTCGAACTAATTCATTTTGACGACTCTACACTAAATAATTTAACGATCACATGATTATTTTTTTATAAAAAAATTTCAAAAGATAGAATGCTTTTAAATCAAACTCAATTATCTTAAAACTAATGTTTTCAATATTTTAAAATTTTTAATTTTTTGTAATCTAAAACTTTTATTCAAATTATTTTTTAATTTTTTAATAAGTGCCATCAGATTTAAGGATACCTGTCTAAAATGCTTTTGATAATATTATATTATCTACTATCAATATAAGAAAAAAATGTACTATAATTTTTTTTATAGTGATGTCTATTTAAGATTTTAAGATTTGTTCTTTTTTTTTTATTTAAAGATTTAATGGTGATCC
>JBBPBT010000072.1:2750777-2778794 GCA_037974875.1 Cicer bijugum | reverse complement strand
GGGGATTCTCTATTGAGTGTGAAGATTGTGGTTTTTTTTTTCTTTCTGTTGCTTAATTAGGAGTGTTAGTTGAATATCTAGTTTGCATTTTAGAGATGTATAATAATAATCAAGTGAATCGTGGGCATAATTCGGGACAGGGTTCCGTCCCTCCACCTTCGGCTGCCCTGCCGCCGCCGCCACCGCCACCACTACATTCGGGTTATCCGCATGGTCTGCCACCTCCTCCTCCACCGCCGTCTCATTTTCAGCATTTTGTCCCACCACCACCACCAGTAGCTCCTCATGTTTATTCACATGGACTGTCATATTCGATCCCCTCTCGAATGCACCATGGAAATGGAATGGCGCCGCAAACATTCCCTACTGTTGGACAAAACTCACAGCATTCTTCAAATTTAGGTGTGCAGAGTCACAACATTTTGCCCCCAGTTGCTTCCCCTATAGGACCGCCAAGTAGAGTGTTGCCACCTCCCCCACCTCATCCCTCTTCCTCTCAAGGACAAATTTTGCATAATCTTCATCTTCCTCCACCACCACTGCCGCCCTCGTTTCGTTCTCCTTCTCCGGATGGTGTTTATCTCCATTCAACTGTTGGGAATTACCAAGTTCCTTCTGTTGCTCCTCGACCGCCACTACCACCGTTGCCAGCCTCTCCACCACCAGTTCTGCCATCTCCACCACCTCCTACCCATCATATGACTTCTACATCCTCCCAAGCTGCGTGCACTGCTGACCCGAACTCGACACAGGTTCCTAGCTTTGAATCGAAGGCTGTGGATTCAGCAGATGGATTTGTAGCTTCCTGTTCATCTGGTATTATGCCTGTACATAATTCTGATGCCAATCAGGATGGTGGAAATTGTGGAGAGGTTGCTGTTGCCCACAGAGATGAGCTATCACCATCTACAAGTATGATTTTGGATGTTCCCCCACCTCCGCCTCGGTCAGCAGAAGAAAAAAGTTTAAGTGCTGATTCTGACATGGAGATGGAAGGTTAGTTTGAATTGTTATCTTACATATTTTTTTATGTTGTACTCCCTCCGTTCCTTTTTACTTGTCGTTTTTCTAGAAAAAAAAAAGTTCCTATTTACTTTTCCTTTTGAAAGTACAATGCAGCATTTATTACTGTTTGTCAAAAAATCCCTTACAGAGAGAGAAATAGGTGAAATGAAATAATAAATTATTTAGAATGTAATATCAAAGAGACAAATAATTTCATCAAAAGTAACAAAGTTTATAACAACAACTAAACAGGAACAGAAGGAGTATTAAATTATGGTATCTTTGGTTCTGGTCTAGAATTGGTGAGAGTGCTGAATATGTTACCAAATGTATGAATCTGCTGTTATGTATTCTTGATATTAATTTTTTTGTATTGAGTTTGGATGCTAATAAAATGTGGAGTTTACAACCATTGTTGGAGAAGCCAATGGATGAAAGTTTTATAATATAATATGTAATATACAGGAACTGGATAACACATAGACAGTCTGTTCATTTGGTATATTTTCTATAACAGTGACCTTAACAGTGAATATCTTAGCTATTATTTTCTGATAACCTGTTTTCTGCTGTGTTTATATTGCTGAATAGGAAGAAGTGCATTTGGCGAGGGAGAAGTGGGTGGGTGTAATTGGTATAGTTTAGCTGTTGGTATGCATTTTAATTTTTGGATTATAGCTGGCTGAAATTTGCTAGGGGAAAGAGAGGAGTGGCGAAAAATTTGATAATGCTTTTTAGAGTGTGCTTTTATTTTAATTATGCTTAACAAATAAAAAAAATTATTTTATAACTTGAGCCTGATCTGCTTTATTTTATTTCTCATGGGCTGGTTAAGATGATATCACGTTTTCTGACAAAGACCAAGGGTCGACTTATGCAATTGAAGTGGTAACTCAGCAGTATGATCGGGCTGATGAGGTGTTTAGCACGAATGAGGAAATACAGCAGCTGCAGAATTCAACAGAAAACAAACTTGCCAAGGGCATCTTATCCAGTGGTGTGTCATGCTCTCGATCCACAGGTGTCAGCAAACAAAATGAAGGTTTCATTTCGAAAAACCACTGTTAATTGTTTGATTGATTTTTGAATTACTTTTGTGATTAAAGTTTCCTTGTGATTGTTAGACATTTAATTTTTTGGTTAATCAAGTATTCATGCTGATTGATACTTTGTCAAAATTAGGGACAAAGAAGATTACCAAGGTTCATAGTCCTGTGAATGACTCAATTGAAGTTGCTGAATCCCTCCTGGACACTGGGTTGGGAAGATTGGCAACTCCTCTAGACAAGGATTTTATAAGAAATGATACTTCTGATCACAGCGAAGCCACTAATCCCAATAGAGATTCTGAGCAACTTATGCGGATTGGCAGCCCAATAAGGCTTCTTCAAGGTTATGCTTCTGATGAAACTTCAGACAATGAAGATGAAGGCTGTACTGCAGATGCTAATAACGTTTTTACAGTCTCAGCAGGAGCTGATCCTTGTGTCCCGGATGCCCATAAAGATTGTGACAGTTATTTGGAGACTGATATTGGATTTAAAATTCCCGCCTGGAATCAAAAGGAGCTTGGGCTACTCTCCAAATCATCACTGAGTGGTTCAGAAATATCTCCTTGTTTAGTACAAGAGTCTGAGGGAACCTGTAAAAGATCTGTCACACGCACTAGTGATGGATGTGTTGAGCATAATCTTGAAAGTCAGGTGTCTCTTAATCTTGCTACTTCAGTAGAAGCTTTCCAAGGAAGAGATGGGTTAGGTGGTACTGGTTTTGACATTGATAGTAAGAGTGGTAATGCTGAACAGGAAGATGAAAAGGAAACCTCAAAGTTGAAACCAACTGTTGCGAAAGTAGATGAGTTCGGGAGGCATGTCAGAGAAGGTGCTACAGATAGTGACTCTGATGGATCTTGCAGTATTCGGACCAGGAGGACGAAAAAAAGAGATAGAAGCCGGAGTCGCAGCCGGTCTCGGTCTCCCATAGACAGTAGGAGTAGGAGGAGGAGGAGAAGTCCTCGGAGGAGAAGGGATAAAAGAAGCCAATCTCGCAGGTATGTACCACTGATGTGCGTTGTAGGATGTCTTGATTACCTTCAATTAACTTAAACACTGTACACATAACAGTTTATGTAGGATGCACAAGCTGTCTTTCCCTAGGTTATTTTGTTGTATGAGTTGAACCTAACACCTTCCTCTGTTAGTTGAGGATCTATGATGCCCCAATACTTTATTTTTCCTTCCGCAACGTGCTCAATAATTATCTCCAATAATCCAATACTCTTCAATACACTGTTGATACGTGTCAGTGCAGTATTGGAGACCATTTTAAAAAATAAAAAATAAATTCCGATACTCTCAATTTGCCATCGACATGCTATATTGGCACGGGGAGTCGGGGACTCTTATTCTTCACGATTCTTCACATCTTAAATACATATTTTATATTACATGTTGGAAATCACTCATTACTTGCAATAAATACAATTTATATCACCACTTCACCCATGGAGCTATTAATCTCCAATTTTGCACTTATATACATACATTTATTAATTGCAACAGATGCAATTTATAACACCTGTTGACCATTTTTTTATTCATTCATACTTTCATAATTATGTTCTATCATGTTTGTTGAAATGCAGTAATATATTTATTCTATTTTGTGAACTGCAATACTGCATTTATTATGTTTTTGTGGTTTCTTTACTATTTGTGTGTATAGTGTACAACATATTTCAAGGAACGCAGTATCGTTTCTTTGCATCATAGTTGATGATGGATTGATTTTCTCACATTTCTAGTCCTGGATCTTGATCACTTCAATTATTCCTTTGAAGAATATTATATTTAGAAATTTTCAATTTTTTTTGCTGCAGCTGGTCTCCTCGGCGTCGTAGAAGCAGGAGTAGGTCGCCAATCTTAAGACGTTCAGGTGACAGTCATGGTGAGAATGTGAGAAGGGAGAAGGCTCAATGCTTTGATTTCTTGCGAAGAAAGTGCTATCGCGGAGCATCTTGTAGGTTTGCGCATCATGAATCTGATAAGAATGCTACTTCCAGGCGCTCTAGAAATAAACATGATCTGGAAATCTATTCTCATGAAAAAAATTCTAGGGTTAATGAAGGAGTGAAGAATATTTCCAATAAAGACTCAGATTATGAGCATGATGGAGTCAGAAATCAAGACATAGATATTCATCAGAATGTAATTGGCCAGGAAGAAGTGCAGAGAAAGGAAGATTCTGAGAGGCGTGCTGAAGGTGTCAGAGAGATTTCTCCTAAACTGCATGAAACATTAGTAGTTATAGAAAAGCCCAAGACTTCAATACATGGAAATAATAGTTTTCAGAATGCAGTAAATTCTCATCAGCAGCACTTAGTTTATGACTTTCACCGTGAAGCTATAAGCAGAGGTGACACTTCTAAACCATCTGGTGGTACATCCAAAGATGTTTTTCCTTCAGAAGATGGCTCACTTGTTCAGCAACTGCAATCCAATGTTCCTGTTGAAGTTCCAGAACATTCTGGTGGTACATCTAAAGATGTTATTCCCTCCGAAGATGGTTTATATGTTCAGAAACTACACTCCAATGTTTCTGTTGAAGTTCCAGAAAATTCTGGTGGTACATCGAAAGGTGTATTTCCCCCGGAAGATGGTTCATTTGTTCAGAATCTACAATCCAATGTTTCTGTTAGAGTTCCAGAACATTCTGGTTTCCCATCTCAGCTTCCAAATGTGGCCGGTGTGACTGATTTGTCATCTGATAAAAGATCAATGATTTCTGTTAATGAGGTTTCTGGCAGTGAACATTTACTAAGTATGTTACCATCCACACAAGTACAGCCAACCACTAGTTCTGTTGACCCATCTGTAGCATCAGAGCAGCCTTCATTGCACTCTCAAGCTTCTAAAGAGTTTACACCTCAAAGTGGTTCCTTGGTGGAATTCCCACCTCATACTTACCCGTTGCCTGCTTTTGTTGGTTCACATTCCCAGGGTGAAAATGCTCTGCATACTCCACAAATTCCAAGGCAATATGGTGTGATGCAGCAAAATGCATTCTTTCCTTTCCAACCCACTGCCCGAGAAAAATTTGAACCTTACCCCGCTCCATTACCGATACCAAATTCTCATTTCAGTGTACCACCGCCAAATAGCTCTTGGACATCCTTGCCACCACCACCGCCACCACCATCACAGGCGGTGTCTAATTCCACTTCAAATTTTGGAGTTGCAAAATCATTTATTTCTTCAGAGTTTAATCAGAATCAACTGCATCTGAGAACTGACTATGTTTCTCAGACTTCCATGGTTCATGGGTTACCAGCTCATTCTCAAAGTTCGAAATTTGAGGATCAAGCTTACCCTCCAATGCAGGATCATCCACGAACTTTCATGCCTACAGAAACTTTCTCTCCGAAGCATCTCCATCAGGGGAACCCAGCATATCAGCCGCTTTCAAGCTCCACGTCTTTTGGCGGCCTGCATCATCAACCAAAACAGTTTTCCTGGGAGTCAGATGTGAACAGACCACAGCCTTCTTTGAGTAGCAGGTTGCCTCCTGAAGGACATTTCAGCACATCTTCTCACATATATCCATTATCACAGCAGCATCAATCAGGTTATAATTTTCAACATACTTCATCTGATGTTAATTTGGCCGGACCTGGAGGGATTGCTACTGTATCCAGATATCCACCAGATATCCCTGATAGCAACCATTTAACTTCAATTCCAGCTTTTGGAGGATCAAGAATTTCTGGTCACTATAATCCTTATGCATCAACCTTTGAGCAGCCACTAAGTTCGAAATTCAGTTCAAACTTTTTACAACAAGATAATGATATAATTCAGGGAAACAATTATGGTCCTTCTAGATATAGGGAAGGGGATGGTGTTGGATCAAGAAAGACAGCATCGCCAAAACCAGCGAGAGCTGTTGGTCAGATCTTGCCAGGTTCTGGTGCTGAGCAATATGATCCACTTTTTGACAGCATTGAACCATCATCTTCTTTGAAGAAATTTGATTTTGAGCAGAAGCAAGAAGTTACAGGTGAATCCAATATCAGCCTGAAGCCTAAAGGTTCTCATATATCTTTGGATGTCAAAGAGAAGAAGCATGAAGAGGTCGGGGCTGCTGCTTCTACCAGTTCTCAAAATAATGACGAATATGGTGAGACAGCAGATGCTGAAGTAGGTGCTGTTGAAAATGAAAGCCTAAGTGATCATGTGGATATTCCAAACATGAGTCCGGGGGATGATGAGATTAATCAGAGCAAATCTCCAGGGAAAAGAAAGAAGAGCAAGGATTCCAGATCAATGAAATTGTTTAAAGTTTCCATTGCAAACTTTGTAAAGGAGGTTTTGAAACCATCGTGGCGACAGGGTAATATGAGTAAGGTGGCTTTCAAAACCATTGTGAAAAAGACTGTGGATAAGGTGTCAGGAGCCATGAAAGGCCACCGTATACCCAAATCTCAAGAGAAGATAAGTCAATACATTGACTCATCACAGCGAAAGTTGACTAAACTTGTGATGGTAATTGATCTTCTCATTACTTACATTGTGTTTTTACCCATTGGAGGTATTTAGTTAACTGTTTGTGCTCGTTTTATGCTTATACATCCCTATCTGAAGCTGTGCATACTGCACAGAAGTAACTCAAACCTCTACATTTTATTAAAAAGTCTCTAATATTAGAAAATGACGAGAGCCTGGATACACATAGCTGCTGCTTTTTTCTTTTCTATCTTTTTTGGAGGAATGAGAAGAAGGAAGGCATTGTATTTGGAATATGTTACCAAAAAATTAAAAATTACTGATCAGAATTGGAAAGTTGGTTTAAGCATAATAACATGCCTTATATGCAAATTACTTTTAATGACTTTTCATGTCCTACATCTTCTGCAGGGTTATGTTGACAAGTATGTCAAGGTGTGAAGGATGGAAGTGAACCCGTGTATCTTCAACATACAATTGTCAGTAGGTATGCACTTTTATAGGAAATACCCGTGCTTACCTAGAGTTTTTGCTGTCTTTCAACTCAAACAGTATCAAATGATGATCTGTGAATAGTTCATCAGCACTCCATTTCCTGAAGATTTCTTGGTCAACCTCGGATATGTATGTATTGTGATATAGTTTTTGTTTTGTAGTACTTTGAAGAGGTTCACCCATAAATATCGCGAAGTTGGATTTTTTTCCCTCCGAAGCTCTATTTTTTGTTTTTTTAATGAGCTAGTAACTTCAAGAAATTGCAGTAAAAAATTGTAGGAAGAAGAGCAAAATTTTCCGTTCTTTTTTCTTTGTATAGAAGTTTTTCTTTTGAATTTACAAGTATTGGCCAGATTCAATGTCTTTAACCCTGGAGGGTTTATGATGCATCATTGGGACTGTTTGTTATAGATTTTTTCAATATGATTTTTATATTATTCTATGTTTTTGGTATAATTTTTTAAAAAAGAATTTTAAAAATAATGTTTAGAAGTAGATAAATTACTTAAAATGATATTTTATGATAAATTATATTTAAAATAATATAATTTATCATAAAATATCATTTTAAGTAATTCATCTACTTATAATAATTTTTTAATAATGAATATTTAAGTTATTGAATATCAAAATTACTGCTTTTAATTAGTAACAAATGAATTTAAAATAACTTCTAATAATTTTAAGTTATAATAAAAATTATTTTCAAAAATATAAACTTAAAATCGTTTTTTAAAAATCTAAAACAAAAGGATCTATTATGTCATGGTCGAGTACTCAGCAAAAAGTACGTCTTTTTCTTTTACCTTTTTGGTTTTATTAATATATTTGAGACATTTGCTTTAGGAAGGGGATTTGAATCAACTATCTCCTATAGAAGGCCTGGATATCACCTAAAGGTCCCTTTGGTTCAACAAAAAAGGGTAGGAAGGAAGAGAAGTTTTAGGGGAATTATACCGTGCACCTCCCACCTCTCAGTCATGTAAAAAAGATCATATTATCCTTAATTTCATCTATTAAAATTCAAAAAAAAAAAAAATTCACTTTCATTTTTTCACCCAATTCTTTCGAAACTTTGTAATATTTGAACTTAATTCTATTAAACCTTCGAAAGTTTGAAACCTCCGAAACTAAAAAGTAAGTCAAAATTTGAAACTTTCAAATATTTGAAATGAATTTTTTTCCAGATTTTCAAAATGGAGTTTCGAAAGTTTGTATGATGATGAAACTTTTGAAGTATATGTTTGTCATAAATAATGAAAGTCTCGAAAGTTTGGTTGAACTAGAAAATTTCAAAACACAAACTTTCAAATAAAAGAAAGTTTCGAAAGTTTTGAAACATCTGAAAGTTCCGAATGAATTTTTTTTTTTAAAGTGCTTTTCAATTTTTTTTAATATTGATATATTGCAGTGTCTAGGATGAGAGGTGTGTTCGGCCAATTTATTCGCTATTTGATAGGTGATAGAGGTGATGGTGCAGAGAGAATTCCACCAACAACATCAAATAGACGACACAACGAAGCAAATCGTCCAATTAGGCATCGTCGTCGAAGACAAGGCATCCATGCTGATGTCGTCGAGTCTACTGCGCATGCACAGATGGAGGAGGATGTCCCTGAGCCTCAGATGGAACATGCTAATACTGATGATATTGATGTTGCTGCTACACATGTTTATGATGTTGATAAGCAGGATCAGCATACTGGATTCCCTGGGGAACCGATGGTGACACATGTATTTACACAGTATGAACACCACGTGGCTCGGAGGCTATAGGAAGGAGATATATATTTTAATTAATATTTGAAGTTGATGATATTTAATTTAAGTTTATTCAATTATTTATTCAATTATATTTAATTAATTGTTTATTTAAGTTTTTTTAATTAATTAACTATTGTATAATTACTCGCAGGATCGTGGACCGTTAAAAGTTATTACTCATGGATTGAAGTTGAAGAAGTTTGCCGAAGTTCTTGTGCCATATCCTACAAAAGCATTGGATTCAGGAATCTGGGCTGCTACATCTGTCTTCAGCCTACCTCACTATGGCTGATGCTGGTCTGATATTCGCATATGTTGAAAGATGGCATAAGGAGACTAGCTCATTTCATTTGCCAGTTGGAGAGATGACTATTACTTTAGACGACGTCGCGACTCTCCTTCACATCTCACCCCATGGTAATTTTTTTAATACACCTGTGAATATGAACACTAATAATGCTGCAAGAGCTGCTCATGAGTACTTAGGTGCAACTTGGGAGGAAGCCCTAGCTGAGATTAATTATATCTAATGTGCCCAATATAGATTGCAATGGTTGCGTGATTTATATAGTAGTCTCATTCAAACTAACCAGTTTGAGTGTGCGGCTAGAACATATCTGTTGTATTTAGTTGGCAGCACTATTTTCGCAGATAAAACACATACACGTGTGGAGGCGAAATACATTAATTTATTTATTGTTTTAGATCGTTGTCGAGACTATTCTTGGGCTACTGCGACATTGATTTTCTTTTATGACAACATGGGAGATGGGGCTGTTCACGACACTCGACAATGGGGAGGTTACATGATCCTATTACATGTATATCCATTTATTTAATAAGTTGTATTATTTTACTTATGTATTTATATTAAGTTGTATTATTTATTATGTTATTTATGTTGCAGTGCTGGATTTATGAGCACTTCTCTATGATCTGTAAGTGGGGTGATAGCGGATTGGTTCCTGCACATCTTCCAAGAGCATGTAGGTGGACTGTAAAACATGTTGTTGCAGGTGGATTAGTGACATATCGTCAGAGAATGGCTGCTTTGTTGCTCGAGGATGTAGTGTTTACACCATATGATGATGATCGAGCTAATCATCCGTTTGAATCCATTTCAGTGTTCTCTGGATATCTTTTATCTGGTGGAGTCTTAGTCCTATATTTGTCGGAGTGATGTCTTCAACAATTTGGTCGTATTTAGTGCATTCCACATGACTTTCCTCCGAGGCCGAACAATGTAGAGTGAGTGTGGTAGACTACTATGAACTCGTCTGTATCGGTCTTTCGAAGGCTATATCATGTTGCGACTTTTCCTAGAGAGGTCAATGTAGACTACTATGCATGGTACATAAGTGTTTCACATCCTCTGATCATCCTTCAGTCTACTGTTGATGCACTTGCTGGTCCATCATCTGATGCACATATTGGTCCATCATCATCTGACCGTGATCGTAGAGTAGTTGAGCTTGTACGTAAGGCCATTAATTTGGTAGCTCCATTTAATGAAGTTCATGAGATATTAAGTGAGTTAAGCCTTTTGTACGATGATTAGTGATTGTGTAATGTAATTTGAGATATTTTGTGTTATGTAATTTGAGATATTATGTGATTGTGTTATGTAATTTGAAATATTTTGTGTTATTTTGAGTTAATCCACATTTATTTTAAGTTAATTCATAATAAAAGATATTGAAAATGATAAAACAAGATGAATTGCTAAATGACGGATCAATGATAAATGATATTATAATAATCCATGGTAAATGATATACAAGATATTCTAATCTTCATTTAATGAAATATAAGATGATCTGATAAATGATGGATCAATGCGTTCCCAATGCTTTATACGTCCTGCATAAGCTACTTCCAAGGTCTTTGCACACTCACTACAAAAGTCTTTCCATTTTTGTGAGGTAGGTGATAAAACAACATGAAACATGTTTAACAACTTTATACAATCAGTATGCGTCCAAAATATATCTTTTAAAACATCAAAATTCTCCCTTCTTCTTGTCCAATGCACATAACTTTCTTGTTGTATTAACTTCTACAAATGCTGCATTTCTGTGTACGAACCTCTCAAAGATGATCGATAAGTACTCCTTGCTTTATATATTTGACTGAGAATTGTGAGATTTGTTTTATTTATCACTTTCAAAGCATTTAGAATGAATCTGGGTGCAAGCTTATACTTTGTCATGTCATTGAAAAATTTCCTCTCTTCTTCGTTTAAAATCCCTAAATAAGAATGACCGGTTACAGTATCAAGTAAATCATGATTGTGTGTCCCACAACGAACACTAATTTTTCATCCTTCACCGACATTTAAGTGTATACATCTGAGAGTAAATGGGCAGTTTTCCTTATGAGAGCAAGTTACTGTTAATTTTGATTTTGATTTATATCTTCCACCTCTTTCGCATCCTAAAATCAATTTGTCTTTTCTTTCCCTATTTTCGGTTGCTTTATCTGATCGAATGGTAACAATTAAAATTCCATTTTGTCTTCCAATGGTTTTTGCCCATTCAAATACAGTTTCTCGAGAGGAAAATACCTACGAAATACGTTTCAAATAAAACATCAAATATATTGCTATAATAAAAATTTGATCAATGATGAATCATCAGTAGTAGTAATAATAATAATACTTGAACAATGATGAATTTTTCTGTAGAATCTATAACCGTTCTTGAAGCAGAAACTTCAACTCTACTCATACCTAATTTTAAAAATAATAAAAAATTTAATTCATAATAATCTTCTAATTTTTTTTTTCAAAACAATTTTTTAATTATAACATAAATCTGTAATTAAAAAAAAATTGAAATTTTTAAAAGTTTCGAAATTTTCTGGAAATGTTCATTTCGAAGGTTTTGACTTTTCCAAAGTTTCAAAATTTCTGGAAACTTTCATGTCGAATGTTTTGATTTTCCAAAAGTTTCGAATGGAGGTGGAAACTTTACTTGAAAATTATTTGGAAACTTTAAAATTTTCGAATCTGATAAATTTTTCATAATTTTCGAATGTGGGGGTGTGAAACTGGAATTGTAATTTTTTTTATGGTTTTATACAAATTAACAGAGGGTAAAATAGTTTTTAAGAAAAATTGGGGGGTGAGAGGTAAAAATGGAGGGTACATGGTACAATTCCCAAATTTTAGTTATATACTAGAATATGAGTTCGTGAGCTGTGCATATAAACTTTAAGATATAAATATTAATATAATTAAAATTTTAAAATTAATATAAATAAGATTTTAAAATTAATATGACTTATTGATTTTATTTGTAGAATAATTTTTTACGCGAGTTTATTTGAGTAATTATTTTATGTGATTTTATAAACACATAGTTAGGAATATACTAAATATTTTGGAAAATTGCAACTAACTTTATATATTAAATTTATGTTTTATATCACAATTCATCCATTGAAGAAAATATATGTAAAAAATATTATAAAAAAAATATCTGTGCATTAAAATGTAATAATAAATATATAGTTAATAATATATTATTCATTAAATATTAATGGTCTATATTATGAATCAAATGTATCTTATTTGTCTTTTATAAAATGGAATGGATGAAATAATAAATATACAATAATATGTCAATCAATAATCAAATAAAATTTATACCATTCTAATTACTATTTTGTTTTAAAAAAATACTAATCGTTAAACATATTACTCTCTCAAATATCTGGTTGGGATGCATAAAACTAAAAATAATATTTTTTAAAATAAACCTACAATGAAGAACATTCTACAAACAAAACTCATAAATTATATTTAGTATTAAACATTTTAAAATTATTTTAATAAATATTAATATATATATTTTTCAAGTGTTTTTACAACTATCTTCTTACAGAGGATGACAAGCCCGACGATGGGTTTTCCAAACATTTAGATTTGAGCTGAGCTAAAGAGTGAGAGAAAAATATGAGAATGACACACACAATTTTTATATTGGTTCACCCAATGAAGGCTACGTCAAATCCTCACACTCTTATGAGATTTTGCTAATGTTCAAACAGATCAACCTCTCACTGATGATGGTTACAAATTGTGTATTCTTTAGCTTCACCAAGTTTACAATTAAGTTTCAAATATTTCTAAGTGTATCTCACGTGGAAATTATAGTGATATGAGAGTGATTGATTCTAAATAATTTCTCAAATGATTTTCAAAGAACTAATGTAGCATTATAGAAAGTATAAAGAAAGGATAGATATTGTTCTTGATAGCTTTAAGATTCTTGATCTTTTAATGCAATGTTGTTGTGTGTTTTATAATGAAGAGCTTGTTGCCTTTTATAGAAGTTTTATGATGTTCCTTACATGTGTCAAGCTTTTTATGACCGTTGGAAAATCAATTCAAAAAGCCCAAGGTCTTTCCTTATAATTACAAAACTGTCATCCAGTTGTCCTTGGACAGATGCAACCTATCCTTTAGAACGAGGTTGCAGATTTTCTGGAAACTTGGACATGTGCTGTCTTTTTCTCTTTCCTTTCTTTAAGGCTTGTAAGACCATGGGATGTCTTTTTCTTTCTCCTTTCTTGAAGGCTTGTAAAGGCTTCACGCGAATTCCTTTTCTCTTTCCTTTCTTTAAGACATGTGAAGACTTTCATTTTTAGCTTCTTTGTTGTTGCCTTTTTGAAGATTGACTTTATATTGTTTTTAATTCACACAAGAGTGATCTATAGGTCTACTTGTAGCCTTTGCACATGATATGATGGGTTCCTTTCAAAGGTGTTGGGATGCTTTTCAAGATGTTGACCATAGACACATCTAATGTAATCATTCCTCGTACCTTTCTTTTTTGCCATCTTATTTCTTTACTTCAAAAGCTTTATTTATTCATTCTTTAATATTGTTTTGCCTTTATTTAATGAATGAAACACTTTGTTTTAGCGAGGATGACTATTCTGCAAATTTGAAGCTTCATCATCTTGCGAGGCCATCCTCAGGAATTCCAATCCTCCAGATTTGAATCAGATTTTTCTCCTTTTTGCCTTAATGATTAATAACATGTTTTCTTATATGAATACACTCAAAAGCACAAATGAGTCATTAACCATAATCATAATCTTTTAAATAATTTTGTTATCATTAAAACCATTTGAGAAAGATTTTGTCTCAACAATCTCCCCATTTTTTATGATGACAAAATTCTTTAGATTATAATTTTTTTTTTATTTTTAAGAAAAAATAATTAAACTTCCCCTCAATTGTTCAAGTGTTAATTTTGAAAAATTTCCCTTTCAACATTCAAGTAAAATCAATTTTTTTTGAAATTATGCAATATTGAGGTAAGTAGAACTTTCATTAATACTAAGCATAATTGATCAAATAAGTTCTAGCAACATAAACAACATAACAAAAGGTTCAGAAGTTCCAACGTATTAGCAAAAAGTTAACAAAAGCATACATATGACAAAAAAGAGTTTCCCATAATCTGACTCCCCCTGAATTAAGTCAGCAGCAAAAAGTAGGAAATTAAAACAGAGCCATTCAGTGGAAGATGATTCTTCAGATGATGATGATGATGATGATGATAAAGAGTTTGGGACAAAGGATGACTGGGCCGATAGCACATGAGGGCGGTCATCAGCAGTAGTAGAAGGAACAAATGTTTGGTGACCCATTCAAAAATGAGGCCAAACTAAGCAATTGTGTTTTGGAAGTGAGAGAATTTAGCCAACAATTTCTTTTGATCCTTCCTAATGTTCGTTAGTAACTTCAATTGCTTGTTGTTCATATTGACTGCTGATTTCTTGTTGGGACTTGATCCATCACGCACACTTTTGGTGTGCGAGCTCCCAGCCTTGTGTTGCCAAAAGGGAATCAAAAGAGCTAAAATGCACAGGAACCTCTGGAAGAGGTTGGGAATGTCCTTTTAAATTCGGGCCAGAATTAGATGGTGCAATATTTGGAAAAATAGGAGAAGAGTTCAGACTTACTTCAGTTGGTAATGAGGATGCTTCTGCAGGCACGTTCCCAAGAGGGCTCTTTGAAGAAGGGTGATCATAAGATATGTTCAAATCAAAGAATAGATCTTCACCATCCTTTGCACATAGTAGAGGATTTTCTTCAAATGCATCATCAACTGAAGGAGCAATAATATGTGTTGAGGGATTGTTACTATGTTGTGGAGATTGAGGAAGAGTTGAGCCAGTTGAGTCAAATGAAGGAGTGGGAGTGTGATGACTCTTCATCATATGCATAATTTTTATTGATTTTAGTCTTATTTATCTTTAATCATTAGTTAACTTAATGAGTTATTTGATATTTATTTTTTTTATTTTAGTTATTTGATTTAATGAAATTTGTTTGTTCTTATTTGCTTAATTAAGTAGAGATTTTTCGTAGTTTTGCGTTGTTACTTTGTTTTAGTGCAGTGCTGAATTTTGGTGAGAAATCAACATGACCTATGTGGAGTATTGCATCCATATATAGAGTTGTAGTTGTCCTATTGGAGTCAAACCAAGTGATAATGAAAGCTAAGATCCATATCTATAACTTCCATGAAGACACCGGAACCAAATTCACAATCAAATGATGAGAAAAATGCAACATACATCATACAACAGATGATGTGTGCCTGGAGCGCATTTCCAGCCATTCAGTACTGTCAATACGTGCCTGGAGCGCGTGACGCGCATCAGCATTCATAAAAATGCAATTTTTTACTGTTTAGGGATCTTTTTTGACTCTTGGGAAGTTGGGAGACTTGTGACCTAGCATTGAAACTTAAAGACGACCGTTTCTTACGCTATTTGAGCAGTTTTATCAAGAATCATTCATGAATCCTTCTTGTAACTCTTCTTTAATCCATATCTTTTGTATCTCTGTCATGAGTAACTAAATCCTAATTGTTAGGGATGAGTGTAACCAAATGAAACCCTTATTTTTCTGATTTAATTTCCCGTTATATGAATGAGTTTATTGAATTATTTTTCTCATCTCTGTGCTTAATGCTTTTTATTGCTTGATCAACATTAAAATGTTCTACGATTTGTATTTTGAAACAGAAGTGGACTTTACGAATGCTTGAGATGATAAATTCATGAACTTGCTAATGTCATGTTTAGTGGTTTTTCTCTTCTTTGTTTGAGATAACTATGCGCTGTAGAGCATGGAAGATTATGATGATGATATTCTACTATAATTATATGAAGAGTGTGATACTTGTCTTATATCGGGTATATGTCGCATGATTGAGGGGCAAATCTTGAGCTATACATTTTTAAAATATCACCCTCAGATCCCTCCGTGGAAGCCTCTTAGGTGTGACTTTTGCGGAGAAGCACATAAGAATGGACATTGTTTAGATGACCTTGATGAACTAATAGAATATGAAGATTTTTTCTCAAAGTTACAGAAAACGACGAGTGTTATATTAAAAAGATCTATTGGGAACAAATTCTACCTCCTAAAACTCTATCCAAAGAATCAGATGAAAAAGACTTTCACATTACGGACGTTTTGGTTGAATTCATGAAGAATAACATGGTTTCAATTGAAAGATTTGAAAGTCAATGTGAGAGGTTATTTGAGCAAGTGGTTGTATTTGAGATGATGGGGGAGAAGTTGAAGATTGAAGATAATTTCATTGTTGTGGTAGAAGAAGATAAGCAAGAGGAAAATGCGAACGAGGAAAAGAAAAAAGAAGATATTGATAAAGTTCGAGTTTCAATCTATGCCTTGTTCATCAATGTCCAATTGAGAAGGACATGGAAGCAACACCTTTTATTTCTTAAGTTCATGGAATTTCTACCAAACAAAAAGAAAAAGAAGGATGATGTGTTCTTCCTGTCATATATGCCACATTGACAATAGTAGAGGCGTCAAGCTAATGACTTTAAAGAAGCGCTTCGTGGGAGGCAACCCACAGGTAGAGGTAACTTTTATTTTTTGCAATGTTATGTTTGTTATTTGGATGTGTTTCTTTCTAATTGTGTGTAAACGTGCACTATGATGAAGAATTCTTAACAACTTGCATTTGGTCTTAAGTTTTATGTTTGACATTCTGAAATTTAAACTAATTCATGCAATGTTGATTACTGCTTGGTTGTTGAAGTCTAACTCGCATTTAAAAAAAAAACACTAAATAAATTTTGTAGTGGCATGTTTGGCATGATTTATATAATTCATACTCTTTCTTATTATCCTAGTTGTGAGCTTTTGAGCCTAAACACTTAAATTCTTTGTTGTGTGATTATCCAGACGTGTATTATCCCTTCAGAACTTGCACTAATTCTAACTTGCATCACTTTTATTTTATGCATACATTGAGGCAATTTTATTTGGTCGTTTGAGCCTTTCTAACTGCCCTATGAAAATGTTATCATTTGCTAGCCCCTTTGTTCCTTGCCCCTATATTTCGGTTACTAGCCACATTACAAAACAAAAACCCTACTTCAATTACATCACCTTACTTGGAGTTAGGTAGAAATTTTGTCTTGTCTTGATCAAATTCTAAGTTTGGGGTTGCTCATGGGATATCAACCTTTTAAGTTTGGGGTTGTGATTCTCACAAAAAAAAAATAAAGAAAAAAAAAAGAAAAAGAAGAAAAGAAGAAAAAAAAATGATAAATAATATCTTGATAAATAATTAATATCTTCTTGGTTCTTTTGTCAATGTTTGAGAATCTCCAGAATGAAAAGGTGAAGAAAAAAAATTGTACAATAATTTAGAAATATATGCCTAACTCCAAGTAGTAAAGCCTACTATCCCAAAATGTCCTACCCTTACCTAAGCCCCATTACAACCCGAAAGTCCTCCAAAAATGTATGTGTTTGATGCATTGTGATTGCTAACTAGAACTTTTTCAAGCCTATGGTAGTGTGATGCATGCTCTAGGATTTGAGTGATAAATTCATAACCCTTCTAAACACTTGAGAGAAATTTTGGTGAGATTGTGTGAAAAGAGAGTTGAATTTGATAAATGAATGCCAAGGTGTACAAACCTCGTTATTTTTGTAAGCAACCATAGAGTATGATGGATGTTTTGTAGTAGCTGAAACTTTGAGAATTGAGTTTGATTTGAATTGAGAAATTGAGTTTAAGTTTGCTTTTAACTGCACCAAATATGAAATTAATTGTTGCTTGGGGACAAGCAATAGATTAAGTTTGCGGTTGTGATGATTCTTCATCATATGCATAATTTTTATTGATTTTAGTCTTATTTATCTTTAATCATTAGTTAATTTAATGAGTTATTTGACATATTTTGTCGATTTTAGTTATTTGATTTGATGAAATGTTTTTATTCATATTTTCTCAATTAAGTAGAGATTTTTCGTAATTTTGCGTTGTTACTTTGTTTTAGTGCAGTGCTAAATTTTGGTGAGAAATCAACATGACCTATGTGGAGTATTGCAGCCATATTTGGAGTTTTAGTTGTCCTATTGGAGTCAAACCAAGTGCTAATGAAAGCTAAGATCCATATCTATAACTTTCATGAAGACACCAGAACCAAATTCATAATCAAAGGATGAGAAAAATGCAACATATGTCAGACAGCAGATGCTGTGCGCCTGGAGCGCATTTCCACCCATTCAGTACTGTCCATACTCGCCCAGAGCGCAAAGACCGCGCCTGGGGTGCATGACGCGCATCAGCATTCATAAAGACACAATTTTTTAATGTTTAGGGATCTTTTTTGACTCTTGGCAAGTTGGGAGACTTGTGCCCTAACATTGAAGCTCAAAGACGACCGTTTCTAACGCCATTGGAGCAGTTTTATCAAGAATCATTCATGAATCCTTCTTGTAACTCTTCTCTAATCCCTATCTTTTGTATCTCTGTCATGAGTAACTAAACCTTATTTGTTAGGGATGAGTGTAACCAGATAAAACCCTTATTTTTCTGATTTGATTTCCAGTTATATGAATGACTTTATTGAATTATTTTTCTCATCTCTGTGCTTAATGCTTTTTATTGCTTGATCAACATTAAAATGTTCTACGATTTGTATTTTGAAACGGAAATGAACTTTACGAATGCTTGAGATGAGAAATTCTTGAATTTGTAGTCTAGGGATAGATGCAGGTCATGAAACCAATTAAATTAGTTGCAAAGCTATAGTTTACAAGAGAATTTTTATACGGTAATGCTTAATTCTGATCTTAAATCTACTAAGGAATTAGGGGTTACTTTGGAATTAGAGGTTCTGTCACTAAGACATTAGGGCAAGAATAATAAAGAGAATTTGGTAACAATTCAATAGCGGAATTCAGTAACTTGGATCAAATTAGACACCAAGGTTGGATTCAAAGTGAAACTCATCCCTGGCATTTTTCTCATTATAAAAGATCAATTTTATTATTGTTGTTAATTTCAAATATTATTTCAATCAACTTGGGAACCTTTTGTTCAATTTTAGTAATTGAATATAATTAAATAGTAAAACGCAATCCTTGAGTTCGACACTCGGTACTACCGTTTTATTATTACTTGCAACGATTCAGTACACTTGCTGAACCCGCTATTAGAGTGCGAGGATGAGATTGTGGAGAACCATACTTATTTTTCTTTGAAGCTGTTTGTGTTGCAGATGATGAGTTTTGTTTGGTTCTTGAAGTTGGGGTTTGTGTAGGTAGATCAATTCGCATTTGTTTGATATTTTTCATAAAGAAGGAGTTATTAAACTGAACACATTGTTCATCATGAAGGGGTACTTTAAAAAATCATATTACCCAAATGGAGAGGTGTTCCAGTCAGTAGGTGATGGATTATCAGAAATCCAATTTGATTACTTTTTCAAAACTTCCAGCTATAGGCACTATCGAGTGAACACAAATGTTGTGAAAATCTGGCAAAGAGGGTGAAGGTTTGAAGTCATAAGAGGCTTAGGAGGATTTATCATAATGTTATGAATGACATAGGATCGAGTGATCGTATATTGTGCATACCATGTTTCAGAAAAGCAGTAATCTCCAGCATCCTGAAGGTCAATGATTTGGCATATAGTAGTGGGATTGACTTCCAAGTGAAATCCTTTGAGTATGAAGCTAAAACCAAAGCTTCCTTTAGAGCCATTACATGTAGCATAGAATGCCTTTACGAGGCGTGGGTATAGGGGTTCATTTATTCGAAAGAAAGAAGTCCATCCTAACTGATCAAAAACTTCTTCAACATTGAAACCACCATGTTTCAAGTCCTCAAGGTCAATGAGCTTTCCATTGACCACAAATTTATGTTGCCATTTTGAAATATAATTTGTCTCCAAATCTGGAGAATCAAATAGAGAAACAATAGAAGCAATTTTGGATGAAGATGAACATAATTTTTTGGAAGGAGGTTTACTCTTTTCAGTTGATTGATTTTTTGACATTTTTGGAGTGGAAAGTTCAGAAGATGATTTAGGGATGGATGCCGCAAAATTTATTTCCTTTTAATCATTTGAGTCAAGCACATGGATAATGAAGTCTTGAGGAACCTTTTTCTTTGAAGAGACAACCCCACACAAAATTCTGGTGGATATTCTAATCGATGTAGAGGCAATGGGGTTTGAAGAGGAGAGGTTTTTGGATTTTTTAGAAGGTGGCCGAGGAGGAGAGGCATCAATGTGACCTATTCCTTGGCCAGCAGACTTAGAGCTTGAATAATTTTAAGAATTTGTTTTAGGATCAAGAGACGAGATTTTTCGTTTGGATGTATGTTTAATGCGTGCCATTAGTGACTAGAGGATGGGAAAAATGTCTGAGAAGAAGGTTGTTTTAGTAAAATGATAGAGGAGTAAAAAGATTAAGTCGTGGTGAAGAGAGAGAAATAAAACTAATTAAAAGGGGGAGAGAAAGAGAAAAAATTAAAAGAGAGAGAGAGAGAGAGAGAAAGAGAAAAAAATTAAAAGAGAGAGAGAGAGAACCGTTGATGAGGTGTGATGATGATGACTAGAGTAGGTTAAAGGAATCATGGTGAATTTCATTTAATGCTGTCTGGGCAATAAATGTGAGATGGGAAGTATGCAAGGCGTGCCACCAGGAGGACCAATGGGAAATATGAGGCATGCGCATGCCTTGACTGACTTGTCAAGAAGGAGTTTCTCCAAAGAATACATTGAGTTTTCTGTTGGTTTTCCTATCCTCTGATTTTAGACTTTATGTGAGGGATCATATTTGAAATTGTCTAAAATTAAAAATAAAAAATAAAAAACAAAATTAAAATATTTTACTTATTTTGGAAAAATTTATGATGGAGAGTTCTTCTAAGATGTATTTGAATCGATCTTCTTGGAGAAGTTTGGTAAAAATATCAGCCAATTAATTTTTAGTATCAATGAAAATTAATTCTATATCCCCCTTTTGAATATGATCTCTTATAAAATGATGTTTAATTTTAATATGCTTAGATCTTGAATATTGGATGAGATTTTTAGAAAGGTTAATGGCACTTGTATTATCACAGATGATGAGAATTTTTGCGTACCTTAGAGAGTAATCCTCTAGTTGTGAGCAACATTGTGCAGTTGATACATATTCTACCTCTATAGTTGAAAGAGCAATGGTACTTTGTTTTTTGCATGACCAAATTATTAGAGATTTACCAAGAAATTAGCAAGCACCACTTGTGCTTTTTCTTTCAACTTTGTCTCCCGCATAGTCGACATCACAATAAGCTATGAGGTCAAGATTGGAACATTTCTTGTACTAAATTCCCAGATTTATCGTGCCCACAAGATATCTAAAAATCCTTTTTACCGCAGTAAGATGAGATTCTTTAGGAGAGGATTGAAATCTTGCACAAAGACTAACTGCAAAGATTATGTCCGATCTGCTGACTGTTAAATACAACAAGGATCCAATCATCCCTCTGTACTCCATTTTAGATATTGGAGTTCCTTCATCATCTTTGTGGAGTATGGAGGATGGGTGCATTGGAGTTCCCATACTCTTGGATGAACTCATGTTGTATTTGTTAAGTAAATCCTTGGTGTATTTTTCTTGAGATATAAAAATGTCATCCTCTCGTTGTTTAATTTGCAAACCAAGGAAGAATTTTAATTCTACCATCATAATCCCAAACTCACTTTGCATGAGGTTGGAGAAATCTTCACACATCTTTTTATTTGTGGATCCAAAGATTATGTCATCGACATATATTTGAACAATCAATAAATCTTCCTTAAGAGTTTTCTTGAAAAAAGTAGTATCGATTTGTCCTCTAACAAATCCATTTTCTTTTAAAAACGAACTCAACCTCTCATACGAAGCTCGAAGAGTTTGCTTTAAACCATAAAGAGCTTTTAAGAGTTTGGACACATGGTTAGGCTTATTTTCATCCTCAAACCCAGGAGGTTGGCGAACATACACCTCCTCATTTAAGAACCCATTCAAAAAGGCACTTTTGACATCCATTTGAAATAGTTTGATAGTTTTATGAGTAGCATAAGCTAAGAAGACTCTTATTGCTTCAAGTCTTGCTACGGGTGCAAATGTTTCATCATAATCAATTCATTCTTGTTGATTGTAACATTGTGCCACTAATCTTGCTTTATTTCTAATGATCTCTCCATCCTCATTTAGTTTATTTCTAAATATCCATTTAATCCCAATAATGGATTTGTCCAGAGGATGGGGCACAAGATTTCATACTCTGTTTCTTTCAAACTGTGAAAGCTCTTCCATTATAGCTTCAACCCATGATTTGTCACCAATTGTTTTGGGTTCAACTTGTGATATCATGACCATGTTGGTAGTGTTCTCCCTTAGAGAATTTCTAGTTCTCACACCATCTGCAGTATTCCCAATGATTAGATCTAGAGGATGGGCGTGTGACTGTTTTCCATCCTCTTGGAGGTTGCTGAGAGGTTGAGTCAGACTCATCCTCTTTGTGAGGACCGGGTACTTGAGAGGATGAATGTTCATCTTCTTCATTTTTATCTATGTTTTCTAAACACAAGTCATCAAACTCATAAAAAATAACATGCATGCCCTCCACAGTTTGAGTCCCAAGATTATATATTCTATAACCTTTTGATGTTGTGGAGTATCCTAGAAAAATACCGTTATCAGATTTTGGATCAATCTTTCCCAAATTTTTCTTCTTATTTATGATGTAGCAATAACACCCAAATATATGAAAATAGGAAATATTTGATTTTCTCTCTTTCCATAATTCGTATGGAGTTTTGTTTAAAATTTTTCTAATGGAAGCACAATTAGAAATATAACAAGCAGTGTTGATGGCTTCGGTCCAAAAGTATTTTTCAATGTTGGCTTCATTTAAAATAGTTCTAGTCATTTCTTGTAAAGTTCTATTTTTCCTTTCAACAACCCCATTTTGTTGGGGGAGTTCTTGGGCAAGAAAAGTGGTGAGAAATACCATTTTTTTCACAAAGATTTTTAAAAGATTCATTTTCAAATTCACCTCCATGGTCACTTCTCACCGAAACTATTTTTGATCTTTTTTCACTTTGAATCTTTTTACAAAAATGGTGGAATGCCTCAAAGGCTTCATCTTTGTTTTAAAAATAAAACCCAAGTAAAACGAGAGAAATCATCAACAATTACAAAACCATATATTTTTCCACTAATACTTGGAATTTTGATAGGACCAAAAAGGTCAATGAGAATAAGTTCAAGAGGATGATTTGTTGAAACAATGTTTTTAGAGTGAAAACTACTTTTAACTTGTTTTCCTTTGATACAAGCTTCACATACTTTGTCTTTTTCAAAATTAATTTTTGGATGACCTTTTACTAATTCTAATTTTGTTAATTTAGAAATAATGTTTAAGCTTGTGTGACCAGCTCGTTTGTGCCAAATCCATTTATTTTTGTTAATGGAAACAAAACAAGATTTAGTAGGTAAATCATCCAAATAAAGTTCATATAAATTCTTTTTTCTAAAACTAGAAAAGAAAACTCTACCTGAGGATGAATGTTTAACCTCACATAGAGTAGGCTTAAAAATAACTTCAAATCCACTATCACATAATTGACTAATGATTAACAAGTTATGTTTTAAGCCATCCACATACTGAACATTTTCAATTTTTGCAGACTTATTCTTACCAATAATACATGTTCATTTTATTTGAGTTTTATCATTATTACTAAATGTGACTGATCCTCCATCCTTTATCTCTAATGACATAAAACATTGTTTATCCCCTGTCATATGCCTTCAGCAACCACTGTCCAAGTACCAAGGCTTTCCTTTGTTGATAAGAGGATGAACCTGTGTTAGAGTTTAAGAGTGACTTAGGTACCCACATGGCATTGGATCCTTGTTGGTTAGTTTTTCCTTTTGTGATAACAAATAGAATTATTATGCCCATGTTTACCACAGAATGAACATGCTTTCTTTATATTTTCAGCTTTCTTCTTAGCATGACATATCTTGAAAGTATGCCCAAATTTTTTGCAAAAAGTGCATTTTGTCCCATCCTCTTGTTTTTTAGGCAAGAAAAAAATTTCATACAATTTTTATTTTTGAGAACTTTTAAAACCCATACGAGCCTTGTCAAATATTCCAGATTGAGATCCCATTATCTTTTGAAATGTTTCAATAGATTTGACAAAGTTCGAAAAGTCATTTTTTAGTTTTTTTTACCTTTATTTTCAAAATTTCCTTTTCTGTATCCTCTTTTGGAGGATGACTTTTGACACTTTTTTTATTTAAAAGTGCTTGCTGCTCAGATAATTTCTCATGAGATAACTGCATATCTAGAATGATTTTTTTTCTTTCATATTTCTCATTCTTGGTTAGAAGTTCTTGATTGAGTTTTTTTTTTTATTTCATAAAGTTGATTTTTGAGAAAACCACATTTATGAGAAAAAGTATTTGAGTCATTTAAAAGATTGTCAAATTCAATTTCTAATTGTTTACCTTTTCAGTTTCAAACTTTGCTATAAGACAGAGGTTGACCTGTTCTTCCTTTTCTTGCTCAGAGGATGACTCATCAATGTCATCCCAAGTAATCATCATGGATTTGTTTTTGTAGGGAAATCTTTTTGATTTTCTTTTATTGAGAGGACACTCAGTTTTGTAGTGTCCCATCTTGTTGCATCCAAAACAAGTGATAGGACTTTTGTCAGTTTTTTTTCTTTTTGAGGAGATCCTCTATTATGTCCTCTTATGTTTATCATCCTCTAAATTCTTCTAGAAATCAGAGCGAGTTCATCCTCATCCCTAGATAGAGAATACTTCACATTTTCCTTCTTTATGACATCTTCATTTTTCTTGGAGGATGAACTTTCTATTTGGTTGGTTTTTAGAGCAATCATTCTTCCCTTTTTGCTTGGTTTGTCTGCTAGCAACAATGGTTCATGAGCTCTTAGAGTTCCAACTAAATCTTCTAATTTCATGTTGGTCAAGTCTCTTGCTTCTGTAATGGCAGTTACCATTGGCCTCCATTCTTTTGGTAAATTTCTTAGGATTTTTCTTATCCTTTCTTGAGCGGAGTATATCTTTCCAAGAGATCTTAAGTTATTTAATATGATTGTTAACCTTGAGAACATTTCATCAATAGTTTCCTCCTCCTTCATTTCGAATAGTTCGAAATCTCTTACTCCCATGTCTATCGTTGCTTCTTTTACATGGCTTGATCCTTCATGATGGATCCTTAGAGTGTCATAGAGTTCCTTAGCATTTTTGCACTCTTCAACTCTGTCATACTCTTCCCTGCTCAAAGCACACATTAGAAATAAATGAGCTTTAGAGTTTAGGAGTACCTTTGCATTTTCATTTGCCGTCCATTGTGCTTGAGGTTTCTCATCAGAGTTTGCGTCTGTGTTGTTGGTTCCGATGATGTGATCCCCATTTTCCACCACATACCACATGTGGTTGTCTTGTGATATGAGAAATAGTCTCATCTTACCTTTCCAATGGTAGTAATTTATACCATCAAAGTAGGGAGGTCGATTGGATGGTCCTCCTTCAGGAATATACTTAGCTTTTGACATTTTCCTGTTGGATCTTTTTCTCTCACACTATTAGGTGTACTTTTCAGATAACCTTGCTCTAATGCTAATTGATGTAGCTAAATATCACTAGAAGGGGGGTTGAATAGGAATTTTGCTGTTAAAAATAATTTTCAAGTATTTTTGCAACTATCCTCTCGCAGAGGATGACAAGCCCAAGGATGGGTTTTTCAAACCTTCATATTTGAGCTGAGCTAAAGAGTGATAGAAAAATATGAGAGTGACACACACAACTTTTATACTGGTTCACTCAACGAATGCTACGTCCAATCCTCACACTCTTATGAGATTTCGCTAATGTTCAAACAAATCAACCTCTCACTAATGATGGTTACAAATTGTGTATTCTTTAGCTTCACCAAGTTTACAATTAAGTTTCAAATATTTCCAAGTGTATCTCACGTGGAAATTATAGAGTGATATGAGAGTGATTGATTCTAAATACTTTCTCAAAGGATTTTCAAAGATCTAATGTAGGATTATAGAAAGTAGAAAGAGAGGATGAATATTGTTCTTGATAGCTTTAAGATTCTTGATCTTTTAATGCAATGTTGTTGTGTGTTTTATAATGAAGGGCTTGTTGCCTTTTATAGAAGTTTTATGATGTTCCTTACATGTGTCAAGCTTTTTATGACCGTTGGAAAATCAATTCAAAAAGCCCAAGGTCTTTCCTTATAATTACAAAACTGTCATCCAGCTGTCCTTGGACAGATGCAACCTATCCTTTAGAACGAGGTTGCAGATTTTCTGGAAATTTGGACATATGTTGTCCTTTTCTCTTTGCTTTCTTTAAGGCTTGTAAGACCATGTGACGTCTTTTTCTTTCTCCTTTCTTGAAGGCTTGTAAAGGCTTCACGTGAAGTCCTTTTCTCTTTCCTTTCTTTAAGACATGTGAAGACTTTCATTTTTAGCTTCTTTGTTGTTGCCTTTTTGAAGATTGACTTTATATTGTTTTTAATTCACACAAGAGTGATCTATAGGTCTGCTTGTAGCCTTTGCACATGATATGATGGGTTCCTTTCAAAGGTGTTGGGATGCTTTTCAAGATGTTGACCATAGACACATCTAATGTAATCATTTCTCGTACCTTTCTTTTTTGCCATCTTACTTCTTTACTTCAAAAGCTTTATTTATTCATTCTTTAATATTGTTTTGCCTTTATTTAATGAATGAAACACTTTGTTTTAGCGAGGATAACTATTCTGCAGATTTGAAGCTTCATCATCTTGCGAGGTCATCCTCAGGAATTTCAATCCTCCAGATTTGAATCAGATTTTTCTCCTTTTTGCCTTAATGATTAATAACCTATTTTCATATATGAATACACTCAAAAGTACAAATTAGTCATTAACCACAATCATAATCTTTTAAATAATTTTGTTATCATTAAAACCATTTGAGAGAGATTTTGTCTCAACAAAACAGATGTAAAAGCTTCAAATAGGTATTATTTAAAAAATTTGACTGCAACATACATCTCTGTGAAAGAAACAACAAATAATTTCTAAATCTAAATATTAAATATTATTTTTTATATATTAAAAGATACATAATTCTAAATCTTCTGAAGACACAACAACAACGCTACTATGAAGCAAAAACAATACTCTAACTAACAACGGTCACAATTTTAAGAAAAATGAACAAATAGGTAGAATATGTTACAAAATACCACTTACTCAAAAACTATTTGTGCAATAGAATTTTTTTTTCAACTCTATCTACTTATTTGAAAATAATTGAGTTGCAAAGAAGTTTGTTTTTGAGTTGAGAAAGTGGGGTTGTAAACACTCATTGGTATCATGAAGGTGTACTCAGGACAGCGGTGGGGTAGCAATCGAACTAATTGAGGAGGTGTCTGAAAATAGTTACAAGAAAAAAAAAATTACTAACCATTTATACCTTAAAAATTCAGAATTAGAAAAGACACAATATTGCAATGCAATAATAAGAGTTTTTGCACAAAATATAATGAAAAAAATAAATATTAGAGTTTTAATTTTAATTTTAATATGATACTAATGATAGAGTAAATAACTGAAACGAAATAGGATAATTAACTATCCACTAAGAGAGATTGTTTGAAGAACTAGAATACCATAGTTGTGACACATTGAATTTTTTATGATGTGTCAAATAGAAATTTATATGACAAAATTAGTAGTGAGATGATATCATCTTAATTTGTGACGTTGTTTTAATATATTATATATATATATATATATATATATATTTTCTTCTCTAAAATGAAATATAAACAAAATAAGTTAATGAAAATCGACGCATTTAGTTCAAAATTTTAGAT
>JBBPBT010000072.1:2725618-2748805 GCA_037974875.1 Cicer bijugum | reverse complement strand
AAACATATTTTTTATAAATGGATCATTTGTTTCATTGTGGGGTAGATAAAGTAAAAAACTATGACTTATAATACACACCATACTTAAAAAAAAAGTTTAAAAATTTATTCTAAAAAATTATAACACAAAAATCTAAAGTCACTAACCTCTGCAAAAAGAAATTTGAAAAATAAAAACAATTTAGTTAATCAACTTTTAAAATACCAACCTATAATAAACCAAGTAATTATATCTAAGCGTTTTTGCATTTACTTCAAAATGATTTTTGTGTTCTAAAATTTAATTGCACAAATGTTACATAGACAACAACCGATCAATTACTATTAAATGGAATGACAATAAATAAATCAAATTCATTTCAGTATTATAATTTCAATATTTTCAGTAAAAAAATCTACATATCTTTTCATCCGTAAAAAAAAAAATAGAGTTTATCTTTTCAACAATTTTCTTATTAGTGGTTGCATTGGAGAAGGTTCGGATGCTGAATCCTCCTATATAGTATACGTGTTTGATTGAAGAGTACTGCAAATTCTTCTTGTCTTTCATTTCACTGTGCCTCTTTCCGTAACACCACAAAAACCCTCGCTCACTCCATTTTCCAAAACTCGCCAATTCAGGTACTCTCTCTCTCTCTCTCATTATTCTCTCTCGCTCGTTCATTTGACGCATTGCGATATTTTCCACTTTCAAATCTAGTGTTCTTTTTGTGTGCGCGTGGAAATTTCATTTATTGTTTGGAAGATTGAAGATCTGAGAACTTTATCGCTTCTTTTTTTCGTTAATTATTTTCTTGCTCTCTTTGTTACTTTTGCTGACGAAAATTTGATACGAACTTTCTTTTTGAATCTGAGCTTCTTTGCTGTGTTTCGTGTTTTCATTTTCAACATGAATGAATGAAACACGTAATTCTACTGACTCTTTCTGACATTAAATTTAAAACAAGTTGATTTAGATGAAGTAAAATGGTAATTCTAGTGATAATAGCATTTTTTCGGTTTGTTTCAAAAGGATTTATGAAATTTAACGGTTGAACAATGTATTGCTATGGTTATGTTATGGATTTAAAGTGAAAGAAGGTTTCCCTAATGATATATGTTACTTTGAGTTTCAATTCCTTTTTTGTAAATGTTGATTTTTCAAATTTTGATTTAAGCTTAAAATGTTGTGTAGTTTTTTGTTGATGTGGTAATTGTTGGTGAATTTTATAGCATTATTTGGTGATTTGTTATGGTAGAGAGGGCTCAGTGGACTTGTAAACTTTGTTTGACCATTTTTTGTTTTTCTTTTGTTTTCACTCAATTCAATACTCTTGCAGGTTTTTTAATGGAAGGGACAGAAAGAGAATAGGGTAATTAATAGATTATAGTGATCAACATCGCAACAGACAGGTCGTGAAAGCTGTTTTGGACGATCTTACCGACCCTATTGAGATGGATTTGGAGTTTCCCTGTGTTTAATAGTTCAGGAGGTTTTTGTCCATTTGAAGATTCTTGATGGATTTGGATAATGATTTGCGTGAGGACCCTCCAGAAGTAATCAGTTTGGATGGTTCTTTAACTAGTACAGAGGACGTGAATTTGTTGCAGAAGCAGAAACACGATCAAGATGTTGAGGATAAAGATGAAAATCCCGATTTTTCACAAGACGATTCCTCACTGAAAACTGATGCAACTGTAAAGAACTCATTACACGAGTCCCCAGTTTTGCCGGATTTGTCAGTTTCCCAAAAAAATGTAGACCTTAAATCGACGAAGAAAAATAAAAAAAGAAAAAGGCAGAAAACTGAAAATAATGCTGTTGATGTCAATGGTTGCAGCACTCCCGAGAACACTTTTTCACCGAAAAGTCCTACACCTGCAATGGATATGCCTCCAGAACATCCCATTCAATGCGTTTCCAGTGATACAGTAATGACAGATTCTGGTGTAGAAGCAGATATTTGTTTGGGGGAAAATGAAGAAAAAGAGCAGAATATGCTTGGAGAGGTTGCAGAAAAGAACAATGAAGAGTGTGATATTCAAGACGAAGGGTGCAACTGCAATTCAGTTGTAGCAGATGCAGAGTTAATTGCAAAAGAGTCTGTGTTAGAAGTTGTAAAAATGAACACGGTACAAAGTATAAATGATAACAGTTCCAACCCCGAGGGAACAAGTGCATATGTGAAGAATGAAAGTCTGGTAACGAATCATGATGAGGACCTAGAAGTTCGTGATCCATGTGATACATCTGAGTGCATTAAAACCTATTCAAGGAAAAAATTAAACAATGTCAGTTGTAAGAGTAACTCGGATAGTCCAAGTCATGTAAATTGCAACAGGGAACCAACTATGCAGGAAAATAACAATGACGATTCACATAAATTTTCTGATGGACCATTGACAGATGGCATTATGGAAAGAGAAACAGAACATTCAACAGATCAGAGCAAAGTTGAAGCTGAGGAAATGGAGTTGATGACAGAAAATACTTCTGAGCAAAGATCTATAGCTACGTCTTCCATTGTAGACATACCTGTAACCCAACTTGAAGAAACAAGTGCTAGACTGGGAGATCGTGCTGAGGTTTCAAGAAATGATCTGTTTTGTCCTGGTGATGTTTCTGGTTCAAGCTTAGTCACTGTAAACGATGGTAATTCAAAGATTTCACAGTTCTCGGTGAACAGGACTATTATCAGCAACTCAAAAAACAAGCTTCTCATCCTTGATGTGAATGGACTACTTGCTGATTGTGTCAGTGATGTTCCTAATGGATATTATCAACC
Organism: Cicer bijugum; assembly: GCA_037974875.1. NCBI lineage: Eukaryota > Viridiplantae > Streptophyta > Magnoliopsida > Fabales > Fabaceae > Cicer > Cicer bijugum. Next base: position 2,746,041 of record JBBPBT010000072.1, on the reverse strand, counting down.
AGAACCAGATTTTTGGCTTAAAAGGAGAAAAGGTGACATGATCAACTACTGGGTTTCCTCATATTGTAGAGGCCATATCTTGATTTTGTTGAATTTGACAGATATTTTACTTTTGCCTTTTGCAGTTTACAAGAGGCCCTTTTGTGATGATTTTCTACAGTTTTGCTTTGACAGATTTCATGTGGGCATTTGGTCATCTAGAGCCAAGTATTTGCTAATCTGTGACTCATTTTATCTCATTGCTTGTGGTTATTATTATGAATTGTGTTTACGATGCAATCATGGGCTGGTGGTTTGCATTTAGGATTTATACATTTATTCTTACTGTGCCTTGATGCTTGTGTATACTTGCAGATGTAATGTTGATGAAGTAGTCAAATTTCTTTTGGGGAAATCTGCATCCAAACTGCTCTTTCAATGGGTACTCTGTTCTAATTCTTTTAGTTGTTAGCATGATTTTAGGGGTTTTGGGTTAGGCAAGTAAGTTTGCTATAAATAATTTATTTTCCTCAAGGTAGTATTTGGATACATCTTCTACTTGTTATACTTCATTAACAATTTTACTCTAATGGTTTTTTGTGTAGGCCATAATTGCCGGATGTTTAGTGGTTATTAAGATTAATCTATATGCTCATTATTTGTATTTTGAATAATAAGAACTCTTGTTTAAATTTTCATTTTATAGTTCATAGTGTTGTTAGTTTGTGTGGTGAAACACGACGACAACTATTACAATGGAACCCATGGTCGTTACAGCACCCATGGTAGAAAATAGAAATAATGGTGGAAGAAACCAAGAAAAGAGAGAAATGGATAAGACCTGGTCTATCTATAACCTTAATGACCCATGACCAGCCAAATTCTAATACAAATATAACCTGTCTCAGCTGTCAAACCCTAACATAGATCCATCAAACTTACGATTCTATTTTCATGTAACATACTCGATTGCTCCTATATCACTTCTCCTCTTCCTCTTTCTTTTCTATGTCACTATTTTCTTTAGCTTTCTATTACTGTTATGTTTACTATTCCTCGATACACCTCTTTCCATTTCCTTTTCTATTCTATCTTATTTATTTTATTTTTATTATTGTGTTCTCTTTGTTTTGTTCTCTTTTGGTCAAACAACGGTTCTCTCGTATACTTAGATTGTTAAGATTCCAGTTATTCCACCCACATTATTCCACTCTTTTGATGTCCACTCCCATATCAATTAGAGATATGACCTATATAGTGTTTAAGGTTTGAGTATTCCTCACCTTATAAGTTGGGTTTGTGGGGTTGAGTTCATACTAGCCATATGGGACTCTCAACAAAAGGTAAGACCACAATTCTTCAATGATGCAAAGGGCTATGTTAGGAACCCAAGAATTAGATTCCAAGGATTGAAATGAAGAACACTAATATTTAGATAAAAGATAAGAAATAACAGGATAGAATCTCTCCAAGAGCAAGATACACAAGAACGGATATGCTCCTCAAGGGAGAATGCACCCTTCAACTGGAATACCAGTTAAGAAAAATCTATTTTGCCAAACAATATTTTAACATAAAGGATGGAACCTTTAGTTATAGATTACATGTACACTTACGATAAGAGGGGGAAAGGATCAAAAGCAAGAGGTTTGGATTGTCTATATTAGAGCACAGTCAAGAGCCAACTCCGATGCATGTATGCATTTACGGAGCACAGTCAAGAGCCAACTCCGATGCATGTTTTTTGTAGATGAGACTTGGAGAGTCAAGAGAGGATATAAATTGGAGGTTAGAGACTTAGAGACATGCCTTGGAAGCATATATGGCTTAGAAGGAGCGTACGGAATGTAAGTTTAACAAAAGGCAATGCACCCTTAGCTTTGAGGTGAAAGTTGGAGACCATATTATACCACAAGTCACAAGATTTAAGTATCTTGGATCTATTGTACAAATAGAGGGAGATGTAAACTATCGTGTGGTTGAAACAGAATAGGACCTTGGGTGGTCTGGCTATGTGTGGAGGAGACCTTTAAATTCCATAGTAAGAAGTGTAAATCAAATGAAGAATAGTCCAATTGGTAGAGAAAGAGGAAGGCCAAAAAAATTATAGGAGAAATTACTAAGAAAGACAGAGTTCATAGAAATATGATTCATGATAGAAAATTGTGGCACCATTTGGTCCATATAGCCGACCACACCTTAGATAAGGCTTGATTGTTGTTGTGGTATGCTTCTGCTGCAGCAGAGACATCCCGCCCTTAATAAAATTTGATCTCAGCATTATAACATGATATACTTATGCTATCTAGCTGACTTGCATGTTTTCCCTTGTGGAGGGTTTTCCATATCATATGCTCACTACTACTACTATTACAAAACAAAAGGAATAAATTGTATATATGGATTTCACTTTGGACAATGGAATCGGATTTGATATAGTAAAATAGTTTGTTTTTATACATTACTAATTACTAAATAAAAGATGCGGTTGAAAATTATTATTGTTAGCAATTCATAATATGCGGTTGAAAATTATTATTGTTAGCAATTCATAATTTTTGTGAAATTTCTCTAGACGCTAATGAATCTTAATCTTTATAATATGTTTTCTGTAGAATCAATCCCACTGTACTACAACAAGATTCAGTACTGTTGAGAATAGAGACAAGCCCCTTGCGTTGAAGGAACTCAGAAAGTTATGGGAGAAGCAGGAACCTGATCTTCCATGGGAGAAAGGAGACTTCAATGAGTCAAACACATTATTATTGGATGACTCCCCTTACAAGGCACTTGTGAATCCTGTAAGCTCTGTTGTTTTCCTTTTATTCATTATAATCTTTGCGTTCTTGTGTTCCATTGTTCTTCCTCCTATGTGCTCACTCCACCTATTTGAATTATTTTCAGATGTATACAGCCATATTCCCTTATTCTTATCGGTACTATCACACTAGAGACTCGTCATTAGGTACAGTCTTCTGCTCATCATTCCCTTCACACACTCTTTTACTTCTTTGCAGATTGTTGGCTAATTTCCATTTATTGACTTATTCAAAGTCTTTTTTCAAATTCGAATGCTTTGAACACACACCTGTGTTCATCTAAGATTGTTCACTCATGTGTACACTCCCATTCCTTTTCACTATTAACAGGACCTAAAGGTGATCTTCGGCTTTATCTAGAAAAGTTGGCTATGGCTGACAACGTTCAAGAGTTTGTGTCATCTAATCCATTTGGCCAGAGGCCCATAAGAGAAGCAAATCCATCATGGGGTTATTATCTCAAAGTTATAGAATCACTTAAGTGCATGGAAAATGATAGGCCCTCCTCCTCATTTGATTGGGAGAAAACTGCTTAAAGAAGAAAGCAAGATGCAGGCAATTGGGGCAATTGAGACAATTGTTGTTCATATTGATGCACACGGTTCGTATGTTGGAGTGTGTTTTTTGTGTTACAAACACATTACAGACAGACATCTCAGGACAGAGATATATGATGGGACGGCAAACATTTTTTGATATGTTTGGATTTTTGTTGCTAACAGTGAGGTCTAAAACCATGTTTGCCTCAAAAGAACTCTATAGATACTTTATGATTATATGCATACCAAATATACACGAATATTATCCAGCCAAACATGTCCAAAGGAGTTGAATTGTCCAAAGTTTTATCCAAAGTTTATCAAGTGTTATCCAAAGTTTGTCACTAAATGGTAATATTTGTCATTCATCTATTTCTATGTTGTCAATTGCGGCACTATCGCATAAGATAACAAAAACGCGTTGTGGCGGTAGCTGTCTCCGCGACCCCTCTCACCATGAAACTACCGTTATCCATTGCAGATAACGCAATTATGAATAGCGCCCAAACGCGTTGAACTGCTGCTTCAGACCTGGATCTATGACCCGCCACTTTGTTTTGATAGGTTTGTTGAATTTTTTTTAATTTTATTACAGTTATATTAGTCTTTTCACACTCAAATCTCTATTATTTTATTATTTTTTACCTTTCTTCTTCACATTATCATGGCCTTTAATAACTGTTGCGACCCTTCTTATTCTGCGTTATTATTCTTTCTCTATTTTTCTTCTTCCTTTGTTCTTCTTTCATTGTTCTTCATCTATTTTTCTTCTTCTTTCACTCTGTTTATGCCATTGTTTTCTTTTCCTTCTTCCAATTTTGTTTCGTTTTTTGTTTCCACCACTATTTTTCTTGTTTTTCCACTTTAGTTTCTGTGTTTTTTATTCTGCCACAATTTTTCTTCTTTTTCTTTCACTTTTGTTTTTGTTTTTGTTTCTTTTTTGTTTTCCCCTCTATTTTTTTACTAACAAGAATGACATCTTCATCTGAAACACCAACAACAAAGATTTGTTTAAACCTACTGATGAAAACTTTGACATTGTTGATTAGTAGAATTCTTTGGTAGATATTAATGACAAGAAGATTGTTACTTGTGATTTTTGTGAGAAGGTTATGAAATGAGATATTATGAGAACAAAATTGCATCAGATGGGGATAAGAGGAAATGAACTAGAGCTCACGAAGAAAATGTTATTGGGACTTGTAATGGGGTGATCTCAATATGGAAGCTCTATCATGTAAGATGCATGGGTGGATTGAAAGGCTATGTTCAAGAGGGACTATGTTCATAAAGAATATTGATGGTTCTAGCTTTATCATGACCAAATTGAAGATATTTGAATTTTTGAACACATTTGTTCAAGAATTTGAAGAGGAAAATGTTATGCAAGTTGTTTGTTGCGCAAAATCCCGCAAATGTATGGGTTTGTCGAGTAGTAATATATAAGATTATCGTATCCACATAGATTAATTTAACAACTATCAAATTAATCAAGATTTTATATTTAAACTAATGAAAATTACTGTTTAAAGATAACATAAAAATTATAATGAGTATATAACAACAAAACTTTGAATTATTTAAAAGTAAATTTAGGATCATGGTTTTACTTGTAATATCAATATCTCACATCTTAACTTTATATGAATTCTTATTTAATTTCTTAATTATCAATCCCTCTTTAAAACTATTAATAAAGCTTCATCATTCAATATATTTTTTTCATAAATTAATTCTTTGATTGTACAAAAAATATAATAAAGAGAAAACATAAAGAACCAAGAGGATGAATGATTGAAATATTATTATCTACGCTTTATCATACAAAAAATCATAATCTCAATTATCTTATAGATCTACCAATGAATTGTAATTGATCACTAGTCAATTGATTGATTAAGACATGCAAAGGTCGGTCTTTCCAACAATTTAATTGAAATAAACAACAAAATCTAAAATAATACTAGAATTTAAGACAGTACAAAAATATCTTAATCGCTAAATTCATCGAAAACCTCTAGAAGAGAGCTTAATTACTCATTGACATATACAAAATAAAGTACATAATAGAAGTGTTCATCAATTAAAGAAAAAGAGATAAAACGCTGAAAGAATATGAATTTGTTTTCTTTAGAATTTGAGACACTATCTCTTTTTCCGTTTCTGATTTCTAGAGTAAGAAGATCCTAATTTTATACACAACCTTCCCCCATCTTTGGAAACAACCCTCGCCCTTCTTTCACAATATTTTCTAATCATAAAATTCAATTTCCTTGTAGTGTGCAATGCAACAAACCTCCTTATTGCAATATTAAACTTGATATCTTTGCGCTAAAAACTTAGTTGATTTGATTAATTGGAATTACTTTATCATCTCATGATTAATTATGCAAATATAATAAATAAATAAATAAATAAATAAATAAATAAATAAGAAGTTGAAATTAAAACTATAACATAAGATAAAATAGAGAGTAAATACCCTCTTAAAATCCTATAAAAATAGGTTTATAATCTGAGCAAGAATCATTTTGAATTGTTTATACTAAATCAAACACATTCTACATTATCCAAACTAAGTAAAATGAATTTCAATTAAAAGTGTGTGTGGCTAACCTCGTTGATTTTTAGCATTCAATGCCTTGAGACTTTCTTCAATCAATTCATTTAATCTTTCATATACATAAAGTTTCATCCTTATTATAGAACATAGAGGTTTATTTTTTTTCAAGTACTAGGTACATTCTTTGATTTAACTAGAAAATTCAACCTTTTATTCATGATTTTTTTTTTTTAATTTAATATCATTCCACATTTGGCTTGATTATTAGTGGAAGTAATCTCTAAGCTACTCGGTGAAACAATACTTTATTTTTTTCTTCTCTAATTTGATATCGTTCCACTTTTGGCTTGACTGTTAGTGCAAGTAATCCCCAAACTTATCGGTGAAACATTACTTCACCTTACTTTTCACTTGACTGCTAGTGTGAATAACCCATCACCTAATAAGTGTGATAATATATATATATATATATATATATATATATATTCAAACTAAGTTGTCAATTACTTCGTTTTCTTGTCCCTTAGTTCATGAAATTTTTAAATTGTCTTATATTAAGGATTTAATTTACTTTAAATTAGGCTTATCTATTTCAATTTTGGTCCATCTCAAGACACCTCAACTTATTCACAAAAGGAAATTCTTGTGTCAAAATCAAGCAATCTCTTTGTCTAGCTCACATAATTTTAAAGTTTCAATTTAGCTAGGGATGTCAATAGGTAGGGTTTGGGTAGAGTAATATACCAGTCTCCATACCCGTAATTTAAAAAAATATATGTATCTGTAACATATCAAATGATCCCACATTACTACAATAAACATCCAAATATCAAAAATAATATTTTATGAAGTTGCAAGTCCTTGGACGGTATTCTCCGAGATCTGTAAAAAAAATTGTTATTTGTATTATATTAGTTATTTATAATTATAGTCACAATTAATAAAAAAAACTATTAAATATAAATCACAAGTATTTAACTCTTAATCAGAATCAAATTCTTGAAAAGTTTGCACACGTTTATCTTTCGATTCTATATATTGTAGTGGTTTAATGATACCAATAGTTGCTGAAATATAAAAGAAAATAAATAGTTAAACTAAACACAAATTTTAATAAATAAATACAATATTGCAACAGTTATTACATTTTTTCTTCTTCATGTTTTATCCAATTTTGTGAGAACATAAGTGCCTCCAAAGTATCCTCATGAAGTCTAGACCATTGAGGATTCAATAACCTACCACCAATACTAAAAGCAAATTCTGAAACAACTGTTGAAATTGGGATGGACAAAATATCATTGACAATTTTTTGTAAAATTGGATACTTAATTCCATTTGTTTTCTACTATCCAAGAATATCAAATGTGGCACTCATAGGCAATACATTTTCTTTCAAGTATAGATATAATTATCTCATATTTTGATTGCACATCATTGGTATCATTGACATATAAATCATAGCCGCTAAGAAAATTAGTACAATTACCATTTTCTAAATTTGATTCATTCTCATTTGAACTATTCGTCAACCCATTGATTTTAGCTTGGTTATCTTCAAATAATGAGTAACATAATTTCTTGATATTGTTAATTTTAATTGAAGACAAACTTCCATAAATTTTATGATTAAAGTACTCAAATTTAAATCTTTGATCCAAAACAATGACAATCCCCATAATATCATACCATGAATAACATATCAATATTTCTCAAATGTATCAACCATTGCGGAAGCCATATTTCTAATAACCTAAATTGAACAAGTCTATCATTGCTTCAAAGAGAGTTTTATTTCACAAATTAATGAAAATAATATGTTTGTTGTGAAATATTGTGTACCTAAAAATATCTTTGTCACACGATTAAAGACTTGCAACCTATTACAAATTTCTTTTGCTATTTCCCACTATTTTGTTGTAGGCAAACATGTATACAAACGCTCTCGTATTTTCAAAAGAATAAAAACATCTTTATATTGTAGTGCAACAAGCATAGGATAGTTAGAATTCCACCTAGCTTTGCAATCAAGAATAAGTTTCTTAGTGTTAGAACTTTTAATTGACGTGTTGCTTCCCTAAAAGTTTGGTCTCTTTTGGGTGTGGCTGTCCAAAATGAAATAATATCTCTAACCTTCTCTATACCATCTTCAATAACACTCAAACCATCTTGAGGTATTAAATTTAAAATATGGACACAATACCTCATATGAAACAATTGACCATCAAGCATAAGATTAGAACAATGAAGTTTATTTAACAACATACCAACAATAGCGTCATTAGTGCTACAATTATCTAAAGTGATGGTTGACAATTTTCTATTAATATTCCAATCTATTTGCACTTTACCAAAACATTTGAAAGAGCTTCAACTATGTGTGGGCATTCTACGTACACAAATGTAATATCCAAACATTTAATTTTAGTAGTAGTAATAGTAGTCTACAATTAATAAAAACCTTATATTATATCTCTCATTGAGTAACAAATAACAAAGTTGCTATAAAACTATGTTTTCAATACTTTAATGTATATATTAGTGAGATGACTCGCAAACAAAACTTAAAAAACAATATAGATTAGTGAGATAGACTCACAAACAATAACTTAAAAAACATAATTTTCTATGTCATCAAAATACTTCGAGATGATTTCTTCTGATTAATATACAATTTTCTTTACTATCTCCAAAACCCAAGAGTAGAGACAATGTTAATACTATTTATAGATGACAAATTCTATATATAAGTGAAGTTCAAAAAAAAGAAAAACAGATTCATATGAAGAAAATTAAATGTTAACTTTGGGGAATTGAAAATGTGGCAAGGGATGAAGAGAGCAACAAAGGATGTGTTGTTCGAGTAAGTAAAACTTTCTTTTATTTTGACCGAAACAAGCAGTTAGGTGAAGAGGTGAAAAAAAAATGAAAATCTCTATAACAACTATATCGGTAAAAAAATAAAATAAAATAACCATTACAAATATAATTTGTAAGAAAAACAAAAAAAAATTATCAATACAAATTTTTTATTTTAAACTAATAATAATAAAACTAAAAAAATTACATATATAATAATAAAACAATAAAATAAATAATAATATATTAATTATCAAAAATAGAAAATCATATTATATAAACATGTTTTTATTGAGGGACAAGTTGCATTTGCCACAACATATGAAGCTTACAATATTATAACGACGTCAACAATGATGATAATGACGACGAGGATGATAATGATTAATAATAATAATAATAATAATAATAATAATAATAATAATAATAATAATAATAATAATATATTTATATAAATGTAGGTGCGGCATGAGTACTATAATACCCGCACTCATATTTATTTAATTTTGCAGATAATTATTCGTCTCTATACACATACCCATATGCAGGTTTTTATCCTGCTTATTGTGGATTTTTTTTTCGGGTATCAACTAAATCTGGATCTAATTATCATCCATAAGTTTAGCTCTAACAACCTGCTCATTAGGTCTTGCTCTAAAATCAAATGCAATAATGGCTTATAAGATAATTTCAAACACATAATTTAAGTAAAATAATTCAACAAAGATGTCATCACAAACACTACAAGAGGTCAAACATCAAATATATTTTATCCCCCACACTAGCAATAATAATGGTTCTCAAGGAAAAATATTTTAGTGGACTAAATGAATAAATAAATGAGAGAAAGTAAATGTGACTTCTCTGAAAGAGTTTGTAGTTGGAGCTTTTATTTCCTACAAACAAAAATAATTGATTCAAACTAGAATAAATTGAAAAGTAAATATAGTTTCCTTCTATGAACGTTTGTTTAACGTCTCGAGCCTGATGGTAGCCTGAATTAATCAGGCGGCTCTCCAAGGGCAAATTTCACCTTTATATCATTGCTCATTCTTAATTTTCTAATCACGTGGTTCATATTAGTTTTCCTTTTTCTATGTGGTGAATGAGTTTCAAAAGATGGTGAAATTCTAATTTCATCTTCACTCACCATTAGGGATGACAATTAGATTCAAACTTAGTGGGTACCCACAAAAAAACACATAATGACAGGGTAAAACCCCGCATAATGATTATGGGCATGAGGTCGAGTAATTATCTGCAAAATTAAACGGGTACGGGTATGGATACGGGTACTATAGTACCCGCCCCACACCCGCACTAATATAAATATATTATTTATTTATTATATTATATTAGTATTTAGTTTAATTAATTATTTTCTTTTATGTTTTAGCATTTATTGATATTATTAGATCACTACAATATTTATAATCGAAAGATAAACTTTTGTAAATTTTCTAAGAATTTGAATTTTATGAATAGACAAATAATTGTGACTTTATAACTAAGAGTTATATCTTATTAATCGTGATTTTATAATTGTACTTGCAACTTTATATCAATTTTTTTATAGATCTCGAATAATACTGTTGTAGAACTTGCAAATTCATAAAATATTATTATGGATATTTGAATATGTATTAAAATGTGTGTTCATTTAAAATATTTTAGTTTATAATACTTTATGATTGGATTTAAGATATTTGGATAATTTTTAAATTTAATCACAACAATATCATTTACTTATCGATATATTTTAGTTAAAGTATGGGTAATGAATATGGATATAGGCATAGGTATGAGTATTTTTGAAACTGTGGGTATGAGGATGAATACTTTAGTACCTTACCCACCATTATGCTAGGATCTTGCAAAATAAGGTATTTTTCCAAATGGTCTTGCTTCTTAGAGTCACTAAAATCCTTAGCAACAACCAAATTATCAAAATATGATGAAATGGTATAAGACAAATTTTCAGAGGAATTTAAAGCTTTGTAAACATCATCTTTCTTACTACATCTTAAAGTCACTTTTCCTTTTCTACCTCAACTATAACATCACCAATGGTTAATATAGTATTTCCCAAAATGATTGGGGTCACTTGCATTTTGTTTATGACTATAACCATATGGTATCGTTGATTCTCCTTAAAATCGATCTCTTCCGTAAGGGATTTTTTTCTTTCAATAGACATTTGTCTCTCATGTCCAAGTTCTTCATTCAACTATTCATCAATCATGATAGTGACGATTTCAGATTCATCTGACTTAGGCTCAATTTGAGTGAATGATGCATATTGACATCTTTGAGATGACTAAGGAATGGTAATTTGCATAAAGATTGTAAGTCTATCATCAATATCTAGCTCATTTTCATGCTTTGGACTTTGAAGTTGCATGCAAGGTGGTATGTAAGTAATGTTTCACTTGGAAGAGTGGGGATCATATTAATCCCCGTCAGGGTAGATCTCATAGTAATTCCAATAATATCTTATTGCAAAATCTTGACTATCATGTCCCACCAAGTCACAATATTGACAAAGAGGAGGAAAAATGTCGTTCAGTGCCTTTTAAGATCTTCCAATTTAGCCTCTAATATATCTTCACCCATTATTTTCCTCTTAGGTTTGTTTTGTTCTTGGTTACCCATGATGTAATCTCCCATAGTTTTCCCCTTGACCATGTTTTTTTATTCTACAAAAACTAGAATCAACCGCAAATAGGCTCCGAAGAGCGGGTGAGCATAAATAAATAAATAAATAAATAAATAAAAACTAATAAAATTAATATCAGTTAAATAAATAAATAATTTTTTTTTCATTTTAATAAACTAAAGTGGAAAATAAAATTGAAATGATATTAATAGCAAAGAAAAATGACATATTAAATATATTAATAATAGTAACAATGAAAATTTAATCAAACAAACTTATTTTTTTTTGTTTTTTTTAATAATTAAAATTATACTCAATAAAAAAAATATCTAAAGTAATAAAAATCTTTTCTTGCTAAATATCTAAAGTAATAAATTAATCTCCGACAACGGTGTCAAAAATTTGTTGCGCAAAATTTTGCAAGTGTATAAGTTTGTTAAATAGTAGTACCAAATTAATCCAGATTTTATATTATTTAGACTAATAAAAATTATTGTTGATTTTGGATAACAAAAACATAAAGATAGCATAAAAATTATAACGAGAGTATATAACAACACGACTTTAAATTAATGGAAAATAAACTTAAGGTCATGGTTTCACTTGTAATATGAATACCTCAAGTCTTAGCTTTATATGAATTCTTATTTATTTCCTCAATTATCAATCTCTCTTAAAAACTATTAACAAATAATTGTCATTCAGTATAATATTTTTTCCCTAAATTAAACTTTGATGGATCATATAAAAAATATAATTAAGAGAAATCATAAAGAATCAAGAGGTTGAGTGACTGAAAGATTAATATCTATGTTTTATCATATAGATCTACCAATTAATGGTAGTTGTTAACTAGTAAATTGATTGATTAAGTCATATAAAGGTCAGCCATCCCAACAATTTAATTGAGATAAAAACAAATTCTAAAATGAAACTATAATTTAAATCAAAGACATTGTACAAAGGTATCTTAATCACAAGATTCACCAAAGACCGTATAAGAGAGCTTAGTTACTAATAATAAAGCAAATGAAGTGTTCATCAATTAAAGGAAAAGAAATAAAACCCTTAAAGAGTATGAATTTGTTTGCTCCAAAATTTGAGAAACTTTACTCTAGCTCAAAGTACTTATAAGTTTCCAAATTGTTTGTCCTTATTTTTCTATCTCTCTAATTTTTTTCTACTCCTCTGATTCTATCTCTGAGGTGCAACTCCCTTTTTCTGTTTCGGATTTATCCTCTTTATGATAGTAAGAAGATCCTAATTTTATGCAACAAGTTTTTCTCTTCTTTGGCAACAACCTTCCCCTTCTTTGGCAATATTTTCTTATCATACAATTCAATCTCCTTGAAGTTTGCAAAAAAACTCATTATTTCACTCATAAGTTGGAATGTTAAACTTGATATTTTTGCGCTAAAAACTTAGTTGATCTGACCAATTTGAATTATTTTATCGTGATCAATTATGCAAATATAATAAATAAATGAATAAATAAGAAAAAGTTGAAATCAAAACTATAAAATAAGATAAAATAGAGTGTAAATACCCTCTTAAAATCCTATAAAAATATGTTTATCATTGTTCCCGACAATGGTAGCAACTATGTCTCGACAGGTAAGAATTTTATAATTGTTATTATCCACTTTGAAATATTAAGTATATACTTCCAGTCATATGATTTGAAAACAGAAAACGGAGAACATTCTTGGTTCGTAAGAAACACACACTTTAACTTATCTATTTAATTTGATAATCAAAAGACTTGAAATAAATAGAGATAATGGAATAAAGATCAAGTAGAGATTTAACTTGGTTCACCCAATCTGGGTTACGTCTAATCTTCATAGTTGTGAGATTTTTCACTAAGTGTTCAAAATGGAGAACATTCTTAGTTTTTACACCACTAGTCCATATCAACCTTGATCATTTACAAACACTACCTTTCATCCCATAAAGGATTTCAACAGATTACCTTTCAATCTTTAGAGATGATTTTTACACTTTACCTTTTATCATAAAAGGATTTTTTACTAACTACTCAAACTATTTTCAATACTATAGTCTTGAGTTTACAATGCAATGATTTAAAGAGTTTGGCAGAATCTGAGTAAGTTCAACACTTGTTTGAGTTTAGATTCTTTTACAAAAGAAATCAGTAGAATGATTCTAGAATTCAAATGAGAAAAACTAAAATGATTCATTGTATGCAAGTGAGAGACTTTCGAGTGAATGAATATAAGTAAGTGATGTATTGTTTTGTACTTGAAAGTCTTAATTTTCCTTGAGCTTGGGGCTCCTTTTATAGGATTCAAGGAAGCTTATGACAGCTCATATGACCGTTAGAAAGGGTCCAACTATCATGTATCAGCTTATGGATAAGATCATATATGAAACAAGAATGTTCTTGACTGAACATTCTTCATTTCTCTTCTTTTCAAGAATGTTGTTATGTATGCTTCTTGTCATCCATCTCTGACAATGATTCATGGTCCTTTTATTACGTGTGCATATATCTCAGAGATAGGCTGAAGTATACTCTTCAAGATCGTTCTTGGATCTTGGTGAATAATCTTCCTTGATTCACCATGAGGCATAGCTTTGAAGTGATTCTTTTGTTGAGATGAACCATGTATATTCCTTGTAGAATACTGAAAACGTATTTGTAAATTCCAGGAGCTATTTTTTCCTTAGCATAGGACATCATCATTCTTGTTATTTCAAAAATGTCGGAAACGTTCTTCGTTTTTCAGACTTCTGTCACGAACGTTCTTTGTTCTATTTGTATATTTTTGCTTTCTTTTTAATGTGATTTTTCTTGTAATGCTTAATACCTATCTTTGATTATCACACTCAAAAACACATGTTAAATCAACGTATCATTGATAATCATAATTAGAGGTCTTAATTAACTTTTGTTTGTTTACATCAAAACTCTAATTTGTGATTTTGTCTTAACAATCTCCTGATTTTTTATGATGACAAACATATTAATTTAGATTTCCATTTTGATTCTAATTTTAATAATGAAGAGCTTAAAAGCTCCCCCTTCAGAATGTGCTACAATTTTTGAACCAACATATAATTTCATTGATGTATTAAAATGAGAGATAGTTATACACATGATTCAAAAAGCAAAAAATACAAAAGTACAACTTATAAAAGGACTTCTGAGCACATATCTGAATACTTAAAATCTAAAGTAATTCTCCCCCTTTGTCAAAGCAAAAAGGAATAAGAAAAAAATGACATAGAAATCCTAGTTAGTAAGAGACGGAGAAGATCCCTCAAATGATGAAGATAGAGATGGATCTGGATTATCTTGAAAGGAAGGAGGAGGATTCAGTTGAGGAGCATCAATTCTGAGCTTGAGAGCTAGTTGAGTTGCCATCCAATCTCGTAGAAAGGCATACTCTTTATCCTGATATGTTTGTCATGCCATGATGGTTCGGAGAGCCGCCAAAATTGTTTTGTCTGTTTAGTCATTCTCAACTATGGGACATTTGGTAGGGCATTGGAAATCATCGTTAGGAGTATATGGGATAGTGCTTTGAGTGGGGGCAGTGGCAGTGTAGAGGATGACAAGTTAGCAAAAGAAGTGGGAGTGGAAAAACATCTTTTGGGGATTTGGGAGCATGTATAGATGGACTAGGAGTGTCAGGAAAAACCAAAAACTAACTTATTTCAAAGATGGAAGAATTGGTTTTTTGAGGGGAGATGAAGGCAGGTGACATGATTGAAGTATGATGGAAGGGGAATTGAGAGGACATGTCACTCTGAAGAAGTGGGTTGTAGGTCTTTCATATACCAATAGGTCTTTCATCCCATTTCTCTATGTATAGCTTTTGAAGTTTGGAGGAGTAAGGGGTGAAATACGGAGTTTGGGACCATATATTAGAGCTGTCAAAAAAACCTCAAACTCTACTTTAAAAAATTTCTTATTAAACCCCTAAAATTAGTCACCCTATCAAAATAAATTTTTTCAAGCCCCAACCCATTATATCATAGGGCTTAAGGAAGGGGACTTAGGGAGCTTAAAAGATTCTCAATATTTTCTTGAAAAATTTTTGAAATTTATTTTTCTCAAAAAATATCAAAAATATTAAAAAAAAAAATATTTTTTTCTTAGAAAAATTTTAAACTATTTTTTTCTCAAAATTTGTGAGAAAAAGTTCTAAAAAAAATTATTCAAAAAAAAATTAATCTTTTTTCTCAAATTAAAAAAAATTCAAAAACAGGTGGTAAATAATTTTTATCCAAAAAAAAAAATCAAAACTTTTATATTGGTGAATTTAAAGGAAAAAAATTATTTCTCGATAAAAAAAAATTGTCAACTTTTTTTAAAAAAATCGATTTTTTTTAAAAGTGGGCCTATAGACTCACTAAGCCCACAAAATTTTAGGGGCTTTCTTCTGTTGAGGGCTTACTTTTTGGGGGTCTTTTTAATTATGAAATTTTTTTGCCTCTCCAACATGTGGGCAGGATGAATAATTAGTGGACTTGTCAAATTGACAACTCTACCAGATATGGTAGGATTGGACTCAATGATGGGGGAAGAACGTTTTGGAGAAATAATATTTTGTGGAGAACGTTCTGGTGGAGGGGATTTGTACAACGAACGTTTAGGTGAAATAGTTTTTTAGGGGAACGTTCTTGTGGTTTGGTTCAAGGACAATAAGTTTTTTGGAATTTTTGGGGATTTTTCAGTTTGTTTTTAGCCAGGTATTGAGATAGGGTTAGAGTGGTTTTGGTTTATAGAGTTGGGGATTTCAAAGTAGTTATTTGTGGAGAGGAGGATGAGAGTTTTGAAGAGGAAAAAATATCTTTGACGAGTTTCTTTTTATGATTTGGGGAGTCAATTGAGAAGGTTCAGTTTGAGGAGATGTTTGAGAGGGTTTAAATGGAATGTTGTGCTCGAAGTCGTCACTGTTAGAGATGGTGTATACATTGGAGTCGGTGCATTTAACTTTAGACGTCCCTATTCCGGCCAAGACGCGCATGGACCATCTTTGTGCGCCATTAGGGTTGGAGGATGGTTTTCATAAATGCGGAGGTACTTCACAAAAATTAAGAGGTGGGCATTCAAGAGAGGGGAGGTACAATTGATAAGGGACTTAGAGAGATATGAGTAGGGCTTGAGTTTGGGGATGAGGACAAATAGTCCGAAAATGTGTTTTCTGATGATTCTTCTAGAGGGGTGGGTCTAGGTAGTGGTGAAGGTGATCGAGTGGGGAACGACAAAAATGGTGGAGATGATGAAGACGATGGCATGTTAAGGACATGATTTTTTCGAGCGGACATCTTTGTACGAGCCATTGTTGGTAATGAGTGAGAATTCGGCAAAGACAATTTGAGTTTAGGGGAAGATAAAAAATGTCAGAAAGAGATGCAATTTTTGTGCACAAAAGTTGATGAGTTACAGAAAATTTGGCTTTTGTGAGGGAAGATAAAGTGATAGATGATTATTGGAAAAGAGAAAGATAGGGGCAGGCATTACAGTGTGGCAGTTACATTTGTAGACAAAGAAACACTTGTAATTAATGCCACACAAAAAGCACTTTTTTTTTATTTTGTGAACAGAAAAACGAAGATTGATGAAAGAAAAACACATAATGATTGAAACAAACCAAGAACGTTTGTGATTTCCATTTTTTTTAATAAAAAAATTAATGCAAACTAACTGGATTTTTGATAATTTTCAATTTTTCTTTGATATTAAAACTTTCCTCTACAAGAGATTTGGTAAAAATGTCATCAAATTATTTTTGAGTATCTACAAAGATTAATTCAACTTTCTTTTTATTTACATCATCACAAATAAAATAATATTTTATCTCAATATGTTTAGATCTTGAATGTTGAATATGATTTTTTGAAAGATTTATTACAGCCCTTGTATTGTCATAGTAAATTGGGATGTTTGAGTAACTTATAGAGAAGTCTTCAAGTTGATTTTTTATCTAGAGAACTTGGGAACAACAGTTTGGCAGTTACATTTGTAGACAAAGAAACACTTGTAATTAATGCCACACAAAAAGCGCTTTTTTTGATTTTGTGAACAGAAAAACGAAGATTGATGAAAGAAAAATGCATAATGATTGAAACAAACCAAGAACGTTCGTGATTTCCATTTTTTTTTAATAAAAAATTAATGCAAACTAACTGGATTTTTGATAACTTTCAATTTTTCTTTGATATTAAAACTTTCCTCTACAAGAGATTTGGTAAAAATGTCATCAAATTGTTTTTGAGTATCTACAAAGAATAATTCAACTTTCTTTTTATTTACATCATCACAAATAAAATAATGTTTTATCTCAATATGTTTGGATCTTGAATGCTGAATATGATTTTTTGAAAGATTTATTACAGCCCTTGTGTTGTCATAGTAAATTGGGATGTTTGAGTAACTTACACAAAAGTCTTCAAGTTGATTTTTTATCTAGAGAACTTGGGAACAACAGTTTGCAGGTGAGACATATTTAGCTTCGGTTGTTGATAAAGCAATTGTTTGTGGCTTTCTGCAAGACCAACTTATTAACACCTCTCTTAGAAACTGAGATGCACCACTTGTGCTTTTTCTTTCAATTTTGTCTCTTCATAATCAACATCATTGTTAGCTACAATATCAAAATGAGAACATTTTCTATACCAAAGGTCAAGATCATTAGTACCGACAAGATATCGAAAAATTCTCTTTACAATAATAAATGAGATTCTTTTGATGTAGATTGAAATCTAACTCATAATCCTATTGCAAACACAATGTTAGGTCTACTAGTAGTTAAATAAAGCAAAAAGTCTATCATTCCCCTGTATTCATTTTCAGAAACAGATGTTCCATTTTCATCTTCGTCTAATTAAGAGAATGGATGCATGAGAGTGGTCATGATTTTGGCTTTGTTCATTTTATATTTTGATAAAAGATCTTTTATCTATTTATCTTGACAAATAAAAATGTCATCTTTATGTTGCTTAGTTTGCAAATCAAGAAAATACATCAATTCTTCCATCACACTCATCTCAAATTCACTTTTCATGAGTTTTGAAAAAGCGTCACATTGTCTCATTAGTTGATCCAAAGATAATATCGTCAACATACACTTGAGCAATAAGTAAATCATTTTTATCAGTTTTCTTAAATAGTGTAGTGTCAATTTTTCCTCTAGAAAAATTATTTTTGATTTAAAAAGAACTTAATATTTCATACCACACTCTTGGTGCTTGTTTCAATCCATATTGAGCTTTGGTAAGATTGAAAACATGACTTGGTTTTGATTGTACTACAAAACCAGGGGTTGACATACATAAACTTGTTCATTAAAAATTCACTTTTAACATTCATTTGAAAAAGTTTGATAAGTTTATGAGATGCATATGTAAGAAGAATTCTTATAGCTTCTAACCTTACAACTGGAGTAAAGGTTTCATCATAGTCAATACCTTCTTGTTGATTGTACCCTTGTGCAACCAATCTTGCTTTGTTTCTTATAACCTTACCTTATTCATTCAGTTTATTTATGAAAACCCATCTTGTTTCAATGATTGTTTGATCTTGTGGATTTGGGACAAGGTTCCAAGCTTCATTAAATTAAAGAAGTTCCCCTTCATCACATCTATCAATGATTGATCAACTATGACTTTTTTGATTGATTTTGGTTCTCTTTGGGAGATCATTATCATGTTGTTATTGATATCATCTTTGAATGACATTTTTATCTAATCCCGATAGTTGTATCTCAAATGATTTGATTTTGAGGATGACCACTTCTTGTTCTCTAGATTTTATGAGGAGTATGAAACAGAGATAGTTTATCATTCTCGATTTCGTGGCAAAGATTATGTTGTTGTTGTCGTCCATAATGTTATTCTTTGTCATCATC
Organism: Cicer bijugum; assembly: GCA_037974875.1. Lineage (NCBI taxonomy): Eukaryota > Viridiplantae > Streptophyta > Magnoliopsida > Fabales > Fabaceae > Cicer > Cicer bijugum. The sequence continues at coordinate 2,726,746 of JBBPBT010000072.1, read as the reverse complement.
TTTTTTACTTAATATATGCATACTGATTTCAATTATTTTAGTTCTTAAATTGGACGTTAGTTCTTAAATTGAATACTCGATATCCTTTAGAATCATTTGAGTAACCCAAAAAGATAGATTTTTTTTTATTTTGCATCAAACTATCCAAGGTTCTCTTTGTTGTTTAAAATGCAACTATAACATCCAAAAATGTGAAAATACGAGATGTTAGGCTTTGTGTTTTTTAGATTTTGTATGGTGTTTTGTTAATACTTTTTCTTGTTGATACACAATTTAAGATGTAACATGAGTTGTTGATAGATTCAGCCTAGAAGTATTTTTCAACATTAGATTCTACCAAAATTATTATTTCCTTTTCTTGTAGTGTTCTATTTTTCGTTCAACGACTCCATTTTATTGAGGAGTTCTTGCACAACATAGATTATGAGAAATGTCAAGTTCCTCAAAGAAGATTTTAAAAGATGCATTTATAAATTCCCCTCCATGATCACTTCTTACATAAATGATTTTGGAATCCTTTTTATTTTGTACCTTTTTACAAAAGATTTTGAAGGCATCAAATACATCAACTTTTTGTTTTAAGATAAGAACCTAAGTGTATCGAGAAAAATCATCAACAATAACGAAATCATATTTCATTCCTCCTAAACTTGTTGTTTTAATGGGGCCATGATAGCGTTTCAGCAAGTGTACTGAATCGTTGCAAGTAATAATAAAACGGTAGTACCGAGTGTCGAACTCAAGGATTGCGTTTTACTATTGAATTATATTTAATTACTAAAATTGAACAAAAAGGTTCCCAAGTTGATTGAAATAATGTTTGAAATTAACAACAATAATAAAATTGATCTTTTATAATGAGAAAAATGTCAGGGATGAGTTTCACTTTGAATCCAACCTTGGTGTCTAATTTGATCCTAGTTACTGAATTCCTTTATTGAATTATTACCGAATTCTCTTTATTATTCTTGCCCTAATGTCTTAGTGACAGAACCTTTAATTCCAAAGTAACCCCTAATTCCTTAGTAGATTTAAGATTAGAATTAAGCATTACCGTATAGAAATTCTTTTGTAAATTATTGCTTTGCAACTAATTTAATTGGTTTCATGACCTGCATCTATCCCTAG
>JBBPBT010000072.1:2697853-2725471 GCA_037974875.1 Cicer bijugum | reverse complement strand
GGTGTCTTCATGAAAGTTGTAGATATGGATCTTAGCTTTCATTAGCACTTGGAATGACACTAATTGGACATCTAGAACTCCAGATATGGCTGAAATACTCCACATGTATCATGTTGATTTTTCACCAAAATTCAGCACTGCACTAAAACAAAGTAACAACGCAAAACTACGAAAAATCTCTACTTAATTAAGCAAATAAAAACAAAAACATTTCATTAAATCAAATAACTAAAATCAACAAAATATATTAAATAACTCATTAAATTAACTAATGATTAAAGATAAATAAGACTAAAATCAATAGAAATTATGCATATGATGAAGAGTCATCACAACCCCAAACTTAATCTATTGCTTGTCCCCAAGCAACAATTAATTTCATATTTGGTGCAGTTAAAAGCAAACTTAAACTCAATTTCTCAATTCAAATCAAACTCAATTCTCAAAGTTTCAGCTACTACAAAACATCCATCATACTCTATGGTTGCTTACAAAAATAACGAGGTATGTACACCTTGGCATTCATTTATCAAATTCAACTCTCTCTTCACACAATCTCACCAAAATTTCTCTCAAGTGTTTAGAAGGGTTATGAATTTATCACTCAAATCCTAGAGCATGCATCACGCTACCATAGGCTTGAAAAAATTCTAGTTAGCAATCACAATGCAGCAAACACATACATTTTTGGAGGACTTTCGGGTTGTAATGGGGCTTAGGTAAGGGTAGGACATTTTGGGATAGTAGGCTTTATTACTTGGAGTTAGGCATATATTTCCCAATTATTCTACCATTTTTTTTCTTCACTTTTTCATTCTAGAGATTCTCAAACATTGACAAAAGAACCAAGAAGATATTATTTATCGTTTTTTTTTTTCTTATTTTCTTTTTTTCTTCTTTTCTTCTTTTCTTCTTTTCTTCTTTTTCTTTTTTTTTTCTTTATTTTTTTTTTGTGAGAATCACCACCCCAAACTTAAAAGGTTGCTATCCCATGAGCAACCCCAAACTTAGAATTTGATCAAGACAAGACAAAAAATTTCTACCTAACTCCAAGTAAGGTGATATAATTGAAGTAGGGTTTTGTTTTGTAATGTGACTAGTAACCGAAATAAAGGGGCAAGGCTCAAAGGGGCTAGCAAAGGATAACATTTTCATAGGGTAGTTAGAAAGGCTCAAACGACCAAATAAAATTGCCTCAATGTATGCATAAATTACAAGTGATGCAAGTCAGAATTAGTGCAAGTTCTGAAGGGGTAATACACGTCTGGATAATCACACAACAAAGAATTTAAGTGTTTAGGCTCAAAAGCTCACAGCTAGGATAATAAGAAAGAGTATGAATTATCTAAATGATGCCAAACATGCCACTTCAAAATTTATTTAGTGTTTTTCTTTTTTTTTTTAAATACGAGTTAGACTTCAACAACCAAGCAGTAATCAACAATGCATGAATTAGTGAAACTTATCGAATTGAGCAATGATATGAGCAAAGAAATATAGTTTAAATTTCAAAATGTCAAACATAAAACTTAAGATCAAATGCAAGTTGTTAATAATTCTTCATCATAGTGCACGTTTACACACAATTAGAAAGAAACAAATTCAAATAACAAAAATAAGATTGCAAAAATTAAAGTTACCTCTACCTGTGGGTTATCTCCCACAAAGCGCTTCTTTAAAGTCATTAGCTTGACGTCTCAACTATTGTCAAGGGGGCATGTATGACAGGAAGAACACATCATCCTTCTCACCAAGAGATACATATTTCAAGTGAGGAGGAAATTGCTTGAGTTCAATCAGTGGTGTCTTTTTCTCTGAGGGCTTGTCTTCATTCCCTTTCAACTCCTCCCATCTAGTAGGAAAATGGGGGGAGTAGGATGGTGCTGCTTCTAACATGGCCAAGACCTCTTCCACCTTTTGATATTCACTTTCTTTAACAATGTCTTGGGGTAGGCATAACACTCTTTCTAATGGAAAACCGGATGCTTGATGCTTCATTTCTTCGTTGACTATCGCATCTAAGATCTCAATTCGATTGCACTCTTCTCTTTCTTTTGAATGATCCATGGCTTTTAAAATGTTAAAAGTGACAGTTTCTTTATTTACTTTTAAGGTTAAGGTGCCATCTGCCACATCGATCATAGCTCGCCCTGTTGCTAAGAATGGTCTTCCCAAAATCAAAGGAATGTCATAGTCCTCATCCATGTCTAGTACCACGAAATCCACTGGAAAAATGAACTTATCCACTTTAACCAACACATCTTCCACCACTCCGTAGGGGTGTTTCATCGAGCGATCCGCAAACTGTAACATCAGTTGTGTGTCTTTGACTTTTCCAATGCCCAGTTTTTTGTATATTGAAAGGGGCATAAGACTTACACTAGCCCCAAGATCACACAAAGCCTTCCCAAAAGTTCTATTTCCAATAGCGCACGGGATTGAGAAACTTCCCGGATCATTGAGCTTCGGTGGCAGCTTCTTCTGTAGTATAGCACTACACTCTTCGGTAAGCATAACTGTTTCACCGCCAATTTTTCTTTTTTTCGACAGCATCTCCTTCATGAACTTGGCATATGTTGGCATCTGTTCTAGTGCTTCTGCAAAAGGAATGTTAATATGTAATTTTTTAAAAACATCAAGAAACTTACCAAATTGTTTTTCAGTTTCTTCCCTCCTTAATCTTTGAGGGAATGGAAGTCGAATTTCTGGTTTTGGCAGTGGTTCCCTTTTTTGTACCACAGGTTCTTGTTCCTTTTCAAAAGCGATGTGATCCTCAATTGATGTCGATGTGGCCATTTCCTCTAGGTGGGTTGAAGTCAGAGTACTTCTACTCTGGTTGGCTTCAGGTGGAACTTGTTCACTCACCTTGCCACTCCTCGTGGTCACTGCATTAACATTGTTTCGTGTATTCGGAATTGTGTCACTAGGCAGATTTCCAAACGTTCTTTGTGCCATTTGTTGAGCAAGTTGACCCACTTGAGTCTCGAGATTCTTTATGGATGCAGAGTGATTTTTCTGGATGGCTATTGACTCTTCAATGAAAGAACTTGTGATTGTCGCAATTTTCTCTATAGCACTCTCCCAAGCAGCCTTTCTAGGTGGAAATTGGTTTGTTTGAGCTCCTTGTTGACCCTGAGATCCACCTTGCTGATCTCTCCAGGAAAAATTTGGATGATTTCTCCAACCAGGGTTGTACGTATTAGAGTAGGGGTTATTATGCCTGTTGTTATTACTCACAAAATTCACCTGTTCTAGTTCTTCTACCTCATTATCATCCAGTGCTACACAAACTCCAGTTTTATGTGCTCCTCCACAAAGGTTACAATTAGTATGCTTTAGTAATTTGACAGAAGCCACTTGGGGTTGTATATTTAGCGCTGCCATCCCCTTCTTTATCTCAGCGGCAATAACATTTTTTATCTGTTCTGAGAGCAACATCCCTTGAGCTAACCCAACCTCATAAGCATTCAATTCCAGCATACCACTTTTTGATTTGCTTTCGCAGTTTTTTTTTTTTCTAGATCAAAGAAAAGTTCAGCTGAGGACTCGCCTCGCATACAAGGTTAGACAAAGTATGAGTAATGAACAGTTAAAGAAAGATAAATAATTAAGTAAAAATAAAAGAGTTTTAAACAATAATTCTTTTTTTTTCATTTAGAAATAAAATAAAAGAGAAAATTTTATTGCAGAGCAAAAAATTTCAATTCAGTAAATAAATTAAATTCAATAGTGATATGGCAATCCCCGGCAACGGCGCCAAAAACTTGATAGCGTTTCAGCAAGTGTACTGAATCGTTGCAAGTAATAATAAAACGGTAGTACCGAGTGTCGAACTCAAGGATTGCGTTTTACTATTGAATTATATTTGATTACTAAAATTGAACAAAAAGGTTCCCAAGTTGATTGAAATAATGTTTGAAATTAACAACAATAATAAAATTGATCTTTTATAATGAGAAAAATGTCAGGGATGAGTTTCACTTTGAATCCAACCTTGGTGTCTAATTTGATCCTAGTTACTGAATTCCTTTATTGAATTATTACCGAATTCTCTTTATTATTCTTGCCCTAATGTCTTAGTGACAGAACCTTTAATTCCAAAGTAACCCCTAATTCCTTAGTAGATTTAAGATTAGAATTAAGCATTACCGTATAGAAATTCTTTTGTAAATTATTGCTTTGCAACTAATTTAATTGGTTTCATGACCTGCATCTATCCCTAGACTACAAATTCATGAATTTCTCATCTCAAGCATTCGTAAAGTCCACTTCCGTTTCAAAATACGAATCGTAGAACATTTTAATGTTGATCAAGCAATAAAAAGCATTAAGCACAGAGATGAGAAAAACAATTCAATAAACTCATTCATATAACTAGAAATCAAATCATAAAAATAAGGGTTTCATCTGGTTACACTCATCCCTAACAAATAGGGTTTAGTTACTCATGACAGAGATACAAAAGATAAGGATTAAAGAAGAATTACAAGAATGATTCATGGATGATTCTTGATAAAACTGCTTCAATGGCGTTAGAAACGGCCGTCTTTGAGTTTCTATGCTAGGGCACAAGTCTCTCAACTTCCCAAGAGTCAAAAAGATCCAAAAAACAGCAAAAAATTGCATTTTTATTATTGCTGCTGCGCGTCACACGCTCCAGGCGCGCAGGGCGCGCTCCAGGCGCGCAGCACCTGCTGTCTGACGTATTTTGCATTTTTCTCATGTTTCGCGTCTGAATTTGGTCCTGGTGTCTTCATGAAAGTTGTAGATATGGATCTTAGCTTTCATTAGCACTTGGAATGACACTAATTGGACATCTAGAACTCCAGATATGGCTGAAATACTCCACATGTATCATGTTGATTTTTCACCAAAATTCAGCACTGCACTTAAAAACAAAACGCAATGTAAAATTACGAAAAACTCCTACTTAATCACTGAAATACAAGCATAACCTATTAATAAATTCAAAGAACAAAAATAAACCGAATGTATCAAATAAATCCTTAATTTAACTGCTGATTGAAGATAAATAAGACTAAAACAGTGGAAAATTATGCATATGATGAAGAGTCATCACAACCCCAAACTTAATCTATTGCTTGTCCCCAAGCAACAATTAATTTCATGTTTGGTGTAGTTAAAAATAACCTTAAACTCAATTTCTCAAATCACATCAAACTCAATTTTCAGTTTCAGCTACTGCAACATCTATCATGCTCTATGGTTGCTAAAAATTTAAAACAGGATTTGTACACATTGGCATTCATTTATCAAATTCAACTCTCTCTTCTCACAGTCTCACCAAAATTCTCTCAAGTGTTTAGAAGGGTTATGAATTTATCACTCAAATCCTAGAACATGCATCACGCTACCATAGGCTTGAAAAAATTCTAGTTAGTCATCACTATGCAACAGATACATACATTTTTAGAGGACTTTCGGGTTGTAATGGGGCTTAGGTAAGGGTAGGACATTTTGGGATAGTAAGTTTTACTGCTTGGAGTTAGGTATGTACTTCCAATTTATTCTACCTTTTTTTTTTCTTTTTATTATGGAGATTCTCAAACATTGAACAAAGAGTCAAGAATATATTATTTATTGTTCTCTTTTTTTTTTTTTTTTTTTTTTTTTTTTTTTTGTGTTTTGTGATGTGGCTAGTAACCGAAACAAAGGGGCAAGGCTCGAAGGGGCTAGCAAATGATAACATTTTTATAGGGTAGTTAGAAAGGATCAAACGACCAAATAAAATTGCCTCAATGTATGCATAAATTACAAGTGATGCAGGTCAGAATTAGTGCAAGTTCTGAAGGGATAATACATGTCTGGATAATCACACAACAAAGAATTTAAGTGTTTAGGCTCAAAAGCTCACAGTTAGGATAGTAAGAGAGAGTATGAACAGTCAACATAATGCCAAACATGTATTCGGAAAGTCAAAATTGTATTTTTGAAAAACTTGATGGCTTATTAGCCTTCTGCAACCATTGAGTAATCAAGCATGCATGCATTAGGGAGACTTATCGACTTGAGCACTAACATAATCTAAGAGATAGAGTTTAACTTTCGAAATCCCAAACAGAAACTTTAAGATCAAGTGCAAGTTATTACAACATTTCATCATCAAACAAAGAAAACAAGAAGAAACACAGAAAAGCAAATAGACTCGACTAAAACAAAGAAGAACAAGAAAAGAAACAAAAAAGAAGAAGAAAAACAAAAACAAAAAAAAAAATTCAAAACAAAAGAAAGAAAACTTCTCTAGTTTAGCAATTCAAGGATCCTCGTTTAGATCATCTGCTCCTGTTCCGCTCTGGTCGCCTGTGTACTGGTGAGGTGTAAATAGATCAGCATAAAACATGCCTCCCGGTGTCTGTTGAGAAGAGGCGAATGCTCGATAGAGATTGGTCATCCCTAGCTCTAATCTGGCATGTCTATCTCGCTGATCAATCATTACTCGTTCCATCATAGTTTCCAATCTACCGATTCTGTCTTCGCTAGAGAGCTGGACTGGATGTGGGGGGTGGTGCTGTGGTTCCTGTGGTTCAGTGTGTTCCTCTGCTGGCATCGCTTCTGGTGGGATAACAGGGTAGTCTGCTAGAATCATAGAGTGTTTTGTTATCCATCTTGCAGTGATTGGAGTAGCTGGTTTCAACATTTCTTCCCCTTGTTTTGGTATCACTCTCACCAATTCACATAATTTGCCTATCAGGGAGGCGTGATGGAAGTAGCCTGTTGGGGGATCAAGAATGGCTGTGCCCCGAATATCATTGGCTATTAACATGCCCACATTAATTCTGTCACCTTTTAAGATAGCAAGTAGTAGACATGCTCTTTGAAATGTTATATCGGACACATTCGAACATGGCAATAGCGTATGATGGACAAAAGTACTCCATGCTTTAGCAATCGGGGTGAGGTCCACTGAGCGTAATTTCCGAACGGAGCCATCTCTATTCCGTACCCAATCTGTGCCTGGTCTGCATAAAGTGTGTAGGATTTCCTGACTGCTTGCTCTTACAAGTTTTTTCTCCATAGCTAGAAAGCGGCAATCATTATAGTTTGGCAGGCCAAGGATTTCATTGATGGCTTGAGGTGTGAATGGTACCCTTTTTCCCCTCGCATAGCTCACAAATTGGTCAAGTGGGAATGGTTGGTCGGACTTTAGATCGGAGGCATTAGAGTAGAATTCCACAGCTAATGATTTGCTCGCTGTGGTGACAAATGTGGTCAGTTTCTCCCATCCTCTGGAAGCAATCATAGCCTGGATGTCAACAAATTCATCGTCTTCCAACTGAAAATTTTTCTCACTTACAAACTTGTGGACTGTTGGGAGTTTGGCATAGTATTCTTGTGTTGCCATGTTCTTGAATATGAATGCATCGTGCTGTGGGGCAGAGGATGTAGTCGCAACCTTAGTTCGTTTTGCCTTTTGTTGGGTTGCCATTAGGTCCTGCAAAACAAGTAATCACCCCCAAGGTTCAGAATATTCCAAGTTAGAGATAGTTAATTTAAGTACGATCGACCTTGGAGAAATAACATCATACATGGCCATGAGTTTGTCCACTAACATTCTAAGTGATAATAGTGCATGTGCATTGGTTGTGTCATTTTAACAAACAGTTGGAATGCAAGCATGATGATGGTTGTGACATTTTATCAAACAGTTGGAATGCAAGCATGATGATGGTTGTGACATTTTATCAAACAGTTGGCATGCAGGCACAATAGTGGTTGTGGCATTTTATCAAACAGTTGGCATGCAGGCATCATAATGAATGAAAACACCCAATCTCGCAACCATTAACCCCATTCGATCTCATTAACAACATACATTCATGCATAATGTATAAAATACAGCATAGATTCAAGTTTACAAGAGAAAGAAAGGAAGAACAAAACAACAAAAACAAGGAAACTCACATGCATCAGTCACCAAGAATGAGTTGCTATTAGAAGTTTGAGGAAACTTACTTGAGGATGGGATGATGTTGGATAGGCGAGGGGAACTTACTTGAGGATGAGAGTGAAGAGAGTGCTTCAATGGTAATGGTGTTTGTGAAAGAGGGAGGATTGTTGTGAAAGAGGGAAGGCTGTACTTATTTGGGGTGTTTTAAAGGCCCAACAATGCGCTTCAAGCGCATGGGACGCGCTTCAGGCGCGCGCAAGTCAGTGACAAATCTGGGAAATGCGCTTCAGGCGCAAGGCATGCGCTCCAGGCACGCGCAAGTCAGTGACAAATCTGCGAAATGCGCTTCAGGCGCATCAGGGCGCGCTTCAGGCGCGTGTGAACAGAACTGGACTACGCGAAATGCGCTTCAAGCGCAAGACATGCGCTCCAGGCGCGCACAAGTCAGTAACTAGTCAGCGAAATGCGCTTCAGGCGCAAGGTATGCGCTCCAGGCGCATTTTTCACAGATTTGAAGTTCCATAATGCGCTTCAAGCGCAAGGCCTGCGCTCTAGGCGCGTTTTTGCTGCTTCTTAACACAAAAAACAATCCCTAACACCTTTTTATAATTTCTTGCTTATACTAAACATCAAGAATGAATAAAATTAGTATTTAAAAGCTAAAATTAAAATTAAATGAAGTGACGTCAACTAAAATAAAAAGGATATGAAGTTGGGTTGCCTCCCAACAAGCGCTTGTTTAGTGTCCTGAGCTTGACAATTCACTCTTCAAGTTGTGTCCAGATGGATGGACTCCATCGAAAGTCTTGACTCTTCCCCGAAATATGACTTGAGTCTTTGTCCATTGACCTTGAAGTTCCGATCGGAGTGTGTATCCTTCAACTCTACGGCACCGTGTGGAAATACCTTGATTACCTTGAAAGGGCCCGACCATCTTGACTTTAGTTTTCCGGGAAACAACTTCAATCTTGAGTTGAATAGGAGAACTAGTTCTCCTTCTTGGAATTCCTTGAGTCTTATTTTTTTGTCATGCCATTTCTTGGTTTTTTCTTTATATATCTTGGCATTCTCATAAGCAAAATTCCGGAACTCCTCTAACTCGTGAAGTTGAAGAATTCTCGCCTCACCTGCCTTGCCCAAGTCAAAGTTCAAGTACTTCGTTGCCCAAAACGCTCGATGCTCAAGTTCGAGAGGTAAATGACAAGCTTTACCATACACCATTTGATACGTGGACATACCCAGGGGGGTCTTAAAAGCCGTTCGGTAGGCCCAAAGTGCATCATCAAGTTTCGTTGACCAATCTTTTCGTGAGGCAGTTACTGTCTTTTCTAGGATTCGTTTGAGCTGCCTGTTGGAGACTTCAACCTGCCCACTAGTTTGTGGATGGTATGGGGTTGCCACTCTATGGCGCACATTATATTTCTTCAGAAGGTATTCCATATTCCGGTTTAGAAAATGGGTGCCTTCGTCACTGATCAAGGCTCGAGGCACACCGAAACGAGCGAATATATTCTTCTTGAGAAAGGTGATAACCTGTTTCGAATCATTTGTTGGAGTAGCTATTGCTTCAACCCATTTTGAGACATAATCCACCGCCACCAAAATATAAACCTTGTTATATGATGATGGGAATGGACCCATGAAATCAATACCCCACACATCGAACACTTCTACTTCTAATACAGGATTTTGCGACATCTCATCCCGTTTTGAAATGTTACCGGTGCGCTGGCATCGATCGCATTTCTTCACATAGTTGAATGCGTCTTTGAATAATGAAGGCCAAAACAACCCCGATTGTAGAACTCTTGCTGCAGTTCGGTCACCACTGAAGTGACCCCCATACTCAGAGTCGTGGCAGTGCCACATTACCTTTTCTTGTTCCTCCTCGGGCACACACCTTCGCAACAGCCCATCTACTCCTCTTTTGTACAGAAAGGGTTCATCCCATACATAGAATTTGGCATCGTGGATAAACTTCTTTCGTTGTTGGTAAGTGAAATCAGATGGGATTGTACCCCCCACCTTGAAATTAGCAAAGTCGGCGAACCACGGTGCCATGGTGATGGCGAAGATGTGCTCATCAGCAAATTGATCTCGAATCGGTCTAATATCCTCATTCTCTTCGACCTTCTCCAATCGAGATAGGTGGTCAGCCACAGTGTTCTCTGATCCCCTTTTATCCCGAATTTCAATGTCAAATTCTTGTAGTAATAGAATCCATCTAAGCAACCTTGGTTTTGATTCCTGCTTAGTAAACAAATACCTCAAAGCAGCATGATCAGTGTAAACAATAACTTTCGATCCTAATAGATAAGACCGAAATTTATCAAAAGCATAGACTACAGCTAATAATTCTTTTTCAGTTGTAGCATAATTGTGTTGTGCCTGATTTAAAACATGACTAGCATAGTAGATCACATGCAACATCTTGTCTTTTCTTTGTCCCAGAACTGCCCCAATAGCACTGTCACTTGCATCACACATGATTTCAAAAGGTAGTGACCAGTCAGGTGCAGTGATAATGGGGGCAGTTATCAGCCGGTTTTTCAAATTGTTAAAGGCATGCAAACAATCCTCATTGAATTTGAAAGGTGTGTCTTTCGCAAGTAGGTTTGTAAGTGGTTTTGCAATTTTTGAAAAATCTTTTATAAACCTTCTATAAAATCCAGCATGGCCTAAAAAGCTTCTAATGCCTTTCTCGTTGGTAGGAGGGGGAAGTTTTTCAATAACTTCAACCTTGGCCTTATCTACCTCGATCCCCTTGTGGGAGATTCGGTGGCCCAAAACAATTCCCTCTCTTACCATAAAATGACATTTCTCCCAATTTAGGACCAAGTTAGATTTTTCACACCTTTCTAATACAAGAGATAGATTAATCAGACAATTATCAAAGGATGACCCAAATACAGAAAAGTCATCCATGAATACCTCGATATGTTTCTCAATCATATCAGAAAATATGGACATCATGCACCTTTGAAATGTAGCCGGCGCATTACACAGTCCAAATGGCATTCTTCGATAAGCAAATACCCCATACGGACATGTGAATGCAGTTTTCTCTTGATCCTCGGGTGCTACAGCTATCTGATTGTACCCCGAATAACCGTCTAGGAAGCAGTAATACTCATGTCCGGCTAGCCGCTCAAGCATCTGATCAATGAAAGGGAGCGGGAAATGATCCTTCCTCGTGGCACTGTTCAATCTCCTGTAATCAATACACACTCTCCAGCCTGTAACCGTTCGAGTAGGAATTAACTCGTTCTTTTCATTTGTGATGACAGTCGTCCCCCCCTTTTTTGGTACCACTTGGACGGGACTCACCCAGGAGCTATCTGAAATTGGGTATATGAGGCCGGCTTCTAATAGCTTTACCACCTCTTTCCTGATCACTTCTTTCATTACCGGATTCAATCTCCTTTGGGGTTGTACTACTGGTTTGTGATTGTCCTCCATGAGGATTTTGTGCATACAAAAAGTTGGACTTATTCCCTTCAAGTCATCGATGGACCAACCGATAGCCCCCTTGTGTTTCCGCAGAATTCTCAACAACTTTTCTTCTTGCAACTCGCTCAAGCTTGCACTAATTATTGCTGGATTTTTTTCTTCTTCACCCAGGAATACATATTTCAAATGAATAGGCAGCTGCTTGAGTTCAATTAGTGGTGTCCTTTTTTTCGCGAACTCGACTTCATTGCCTTTCAACTCCTCCCATCTAGTAGGAAAACGAGGGGAGTAGGATGGTGATACTTCTAACATGGCCAACACCTCTTTCATCTTTGGGTCTTCACTTTCTTGAACGACATCCTGGGGTAGACATAAAACTCTTTCTAATGGGAGGCTGGGTGTTTGATGCATTATTTCTTCATTGACTATCTCATCTAAAATCTCGATTCGATTGCACCCTTCTCTTTCTCTTGAGTGTTCCATGGCTTTCAGAATGTTAAAAGTGATGGTTTCCTCATTTACTTTCAGGGTTAAGGTGCCATCTGCTACATCAATCATAGCTCTCCCTTTTGCTAAGAACGGTCTCCCCAAAATCAAAGGAATGTCATTGTCTTCCTCCATGTCTAGTACCACGAAATCCACTGGAAAAATGAACTTATCCACTTTAACCAACACATCTTCCACTACTCCATAGGGATGTTTCATTGAGCGATCCGCAAACTGTAACATCAGTTGTGTGTCCTTGACTTTTCCGATGCCTAGCTTTTTGTATATCGAAAGGGGCATAAGACTTACACTAGCTCCAAGATCACACAAGGCTTTCCCAAAAGTTCTATTCCCAATTGCGCATGGGATTGAGAAGCTTCCAGGGTCCTTGAGCTTCGGTGGTAACTTCCTTTGTAGTATAGCACTACACTCTTCCGTAAGCATAACTGTTTCTCCTCCGATTTTTCTTTTTTTCGACAGAATCTCTTTCATGAACTTAGCATATGTCGGCATCTGCTCTAGTGCTTCTGCAAAGGGGATGTTGATCTGTAATTTTTTAAAAACATCAAGAAATTTCCCAAATTGTTTTTCAGTTTCTTCCCTCCTTAATCTTTGAGGGAATGGGAGTCTAATTTCTGGTTTCGGCAGTGGTTCCCTTTTTTGTATCACAGGTTCTTCCTCCTTTTCAATAGCGATGGGCTCTTCACCCGGTATTGGTGTGACCGTTTCCTCCAGGTGGGTTGGGGTCAAGGTACTTCTACTTTGTTTGGCTTCAGGTGGTACTTGTTCCCTCACTTTGCCACTCCTCGTGGTCACTGCATTAACATTGTTTCTAGGATTCGGAACTGTGTCACTAGGCAAATTTCCGGACGTTCTTTGTGCCATTTGTTGAGCAAGTTGACCCACTTGAGTCTCAAGATTCTTTATTGATGCAGAGTGATTTTTCTGGACGGCTCTTGACTCTTCAATGAAAGAACTTGTGCTTGTAACTAGTTTCTCTATAGCGCTCTCCCAAGCAGCCTTTCTCGGTGGGACTTGGTTTGTTTGAGCTCCTTGTTGACCCTGAGATCCACCTTGTTGATCTCTCCAAGAAAAATTTGGATGATTTCTCCAACCAGGATTGTACGTACTAGAGTAGGGGTTATTCTGCCTGTTGTTGTTACTCACAAAATTCACTTGTTCTAGTTCTTCTACCTCATTGTCATCCAGTGCTTCACAAACTCCAGTTTTATGTGCTCCTCCACAAAGGTTACAACTAGTCTGCTTAGTAATTTAACGGGGGCCGCTTGGGGTTGTATATTTAGAGCTGCCATTCCCTTCTTGATCTCAGTGGCGATAACCTCTTCCATCTTCGATATAAACCTGCCTGGAGCTAACCCATCCATAACATTCAACTCCATTACACCACTTGTCGACCCACCACTTCTGTCATACAACATCATCTGTTCATTTGATGCCATGATCTCAATAATTTTTCGTGCTTCTGTTGCGGTTTTGTAATTCAAAGAACCACCGGCTGTGGCATCTAACATAATTCTGGTGCTCGGCCTCAAGCCATTACAGAATATTTGCATTTGGGCAGTGTCGTCATAAGAATGATTAGGACATCCGGCTAGTAAGTTTCTGAATCTCCTGTAGGTGTCACGAAGAGATTCTCCCTCTTTCTGTTTGTAACCGGTGATTTCTTGCCTCTTTCTAATGAACATGGCTGGGGGGAAATATTGTTCCAAGAACTTATCCTCAAGATCATCCCATGTGGTGATGCTGTCGGCGGGGAATGAAAGAAACCACTCTTTAGCATCATCTATCAAAGAGAATGGAAATAGCTTCAATTTCTTGCATTCTTCAGACACCCCGTCCACCTTCACTGTCTCACATAATTCAAAGAAATTTGTGAGGTGTCTGTTAGCGTCTTCGTTATGTCTACCGGCAAAATGAATTTCCCGCAACTCTCGGTATAGAGCAGGACTTATTTCAAACTTATTGACTGTAACCGGTTGGTGACGAATGGGTAATCGAGCACGATTTCTGTTTCGATTCCCATACTCTCCGAGAGTACGTTCTGGTGGTGGTGGTTCGGCCATTTCAGTTAATATGACAGAATCACCTAAAACCTCTTCGTCCACTACTAAAAGTCTTTCCCTTTGTCTCCTTTCTCGAGCTGCTTTTCTATGTGCTTTTGCTGTTTTTTCAATTTCTGGATCAAATATAAGTTCAGCTGAGGACTGGCCTCGCATACAAGGTTAGACAAATTGTGAGTACTGAAGAGATTTAAAATAAGAGAGGAAAAACAAAAATTTTATTGCAGAGCAAAAAATTTCAATTCAGTAAATAAATTAAATTCAATAGTGATATGACAATCCCCGGCAACGGCGCCAAAAACTTGATAGCGTTTCAGCAAGTGTACTGAATCGTTGCAAGTAATAATAAAACGGTAGTACCGAGTGTCGAACTCAAGGATTGCGTTTTACTATTGAATTATATTTAATTACTAAAATTGAACAAAAAGGTTCCCAAGTTGATTGAAATAATGTTTGAAATTAACAACAATAATAAAATTGATCTTTTATAATGAGAAAAATGTCAGGGATGAGTTTCACTTTGAATCCAACCTTGGTGTCTAATTTGATCCTAGTTACTGAATTCCTTTATTGAATTATTACCGAATTCTCTTTATTATTCTTGCCCTAATGTCTTAGTGACAGAACCTTTAATTCCAAAGTAACCCCTAATTCCTTAGTAGATTTAAGATTAGAATTAAGCATTACCGTATAGAAATTCTTTTGTAAATTATTGCTTTGCAACTAATTTAATTGGTTTCATGACCTGCATCTATCCCTAGACTACAAATTCATGAATTTCTCATCTCAAGCATTCGTAAAGTCCACTTCCGTTTCAAAATACGAATCGTAGAACATTTTAATGTTGATCAAGCAATAAAAAGCATTAAGCACAGAGATGAGAAAAACAATTCAATAAACTCATTCATATAACTAGAAATCAAATCATAAAAATAAGGGTTTCATCTGGTTACACTCATCTCTAACAAATAGGGTTTAGTTACTCATGACAGAGATACAAAAGATAAGGATTAAAGAAGAATTACAAGAATGATTCATGGATGATTCTTGATAAAACTGCTTCAATGGCGTTAGAAACGGCCGTCTTTGAGTTTCTATGCTAGGGCACAAGTCTCCCAACTTCCCAAGAGTCAAAAAGATCCAAAAAACAGCAAAAAATTGCGTTTTTATTATTGCTGCTGCGCGTCACGCGCTCCAGGCGCGCAGGGCGCGCTTCAGGCGCGTACAAAACAGTAGCAAGTCTGTAAAATGCGCTCCAGGCGCGCAGGGCGCGCTCCAGGCGCGTACAAAACAGTAGCAAGTCTGTAAAATGCGCTCCAGGCGCGCAGGGCGCGCTCCAGGCGCGTACAAAACAGTAGCAAGTCTGTAAAAAAAATGATAACATTATTAATATTTTACAACATAAAAGATCAAATTATTTACTCAAAATTAAATTTCGACTAACATGATATATGTTAATAAATATGTTAATTAATATAGATATTATGGTGTATGTTGTAATTTTGGAATATACAATAAGTGTATTTTATGAGTAGAATTGTTTTTATGAGTTGCATTGTGCTTGTTGTGTTATGAGTTTATTTGAAGATTTGAGTTATAAATTTGATGAAATTTGCATTATATTAAGGATGATACTTAATTTTATGAACTTTGTTTGAAAATTTTGATGAATTTTTTGTAAAAAATGATAACATTATTAATATTTTACAACATAAAAGATCAAATTATTTACTCAAAATTAAATAATGGACTAAATCGAGAAGAAAAAAAAGAAAATAAAAAAATAAAGTGTTATATGAAATTAAGTTAAAGAACCGCAAGAACAATTATACCTATAAAAAATTGAGATTATAAATACAAAATTTAAATGGGTAACTTTCAAAATAAAATACTATTAAAGTATAAATTGAAATTCTTTTGGGAAATAATTATATATATGTTGAAAGACAAAGTCAACTAATAATTAAAAGTAAAGTAAAAATATTTGTCTTTGGTGGATGGAATTAGCAACTTCCCCATCTAAAACTTCATCTATCGTTGAATCTCACACGCTATTCAAATATGTAAAATCTAATAAATAAATGCATGAAGTTGTGATTTACTCTAATTAACACTAAAAATTAATATTCTTAAATAAACTAAGCAAACTACCATAAATTACTCAATTATCAAATAATAATTCAACGTAGAGAAGACATAAAACATTTTATTCTAAGAGTTGTTAGGTTTTCAATTAAGACTTTTTATAACTTATAAAAAGTTTTGTGGTATTAAAAAACTTTCAAATTTTAATGGATTATTTTCTAAAATGGATTTCGTTGAATTTTTATAGACTTTTTAGTGTACTTTTATTGGAAGAAAACATTTTCTCACTACTTGTAATTTCTACATATTCTCATTTCTTATTTCTTTCGTGTATTCTCGTCACTCTCTCTTTCCATATGAATTCTTTCTCACATCTCTTTAGTCTCATCTCCATCTTTATTGTTTATCCTTTTTTTTTTCTTTCTTTCTTTAGTTCTCTAATGCATTGTTTTTTTATTCCCTCTTATTTCTACAAAAATATATAGCTATATTTTTATTCTTACAACTTGTCCAAATGATATTTTGTTACATAATCATTATGAAAATATCAAAGAATTTCAAGAATCTTTGTTGTTTTGAAAACAATCATTCATAAAAATAAATGTTATTCTTACCTATTCAAATAATAAAATTTAGGTTAAAATGCACTTCTAACTTCCAAGCTTTATGGTCCAACGATTTTGTCCCCTCTATTTTGAAGATAACAATTTTCCTCCTTTAACTTTATCCTCTTTTGAAAAGTCATACCCCTTTAGTTTTGACCAGATCAACGATGATGTAGACTCATTTGATCTGGGTCAACGTTCATGTGATCTCTCTTTTAAAAACTGGTATTATTGTTTGATGGTAGCATTTGGTCAATAAAGCTTGTGTTGCAATTTCTTCTTCCCATATTTTATTTCGTCTATCAATAGGATGAAGAAATTGTAGAATGAAACCTAGATTTTGCTAACCAAATGCTACAATTCGACAACATGTGACAATATTTAAAAAAAAAATAATCCCACATTTGCTAGCTCGTTCATATTTTTAAAAATGAATCCACATTAGCGTTGACCAATTCTAAATAGTTAATTGCCCAAGTCAAAATCAAAGACTCTCATTTGCCCAAAACAATAGAGTTAAAAGGGTAAGAGTAACTATTTTCAAAAGAAGGGGTCAAAATTGATTGATTGTAAAACTTGAAGGGAAAAAAAGTATATTTTAACCTAAAATTTATAAATATTATTTGGTGAATTTTGAATTTTTTTAAATACATCAATTTTAGCTCAATTTCAAAGTATGTGATACTTTACTATGTAGAGTATGATATAATTTACAAGATAATGCATATCTTGAACGACTTTAAAAATACAAACGAGTTGATAATCATCTCTGTGCATCTTTCATAAATTTGTCAGGTGAGATTGAGGACTAACAGTTTTAAATATTTTTTTAAAATATTTTGATTTTATATTTTATTTATTCAATTATATTTTTCTTATTTATTCTATTGCTAAAAACACAAAAAATTGTTTAAAATGTTATAAATCTATGAAGTCTTTAAATTTTACGAATTTCATTAATATAATTAAAATCTAAATTTTAAAATCTTGATTATAAAACTCTTAAAAAATCTTATAAGTCAATTAAATTTTTATATTATCTTTTAAAATATAAAATTAATGTGAAAATGCACTTTTCATATAATCAATACTACGTAACTTAATGTCATTTTACATCATTAATTAATCAATATAACACGTTATGAAAAAAACACAAAATCCAATTAAGATAAGAAATCAAAATAGATTTAAACTAAAAAAAAATAACATAAAAACATATTTACGTTAAAATTTAAATTAAAAAAATAAGAAAAAAGGCGACTCGCTGTTTCCCATAACTCAGTTGTCCGAGTTCGACACGACAAATCGAGGCACAACACAACTCTACACACAACTACGATCTTCGATTCCTTCACAAAAACCTCAATCATTCTTCCACTGTTGTTCCATTCCCATTCCTCTACTCCTCGTTCCTCATTCTCTTTCAATTTCGGTGAAAAAGCGCGTTTTTGTGTTTTTTTTTCTTGGATCTGGGCACTTTTATCCCCGTGAAATCTGGCTATGGACTACGAACCCTACGATAGTAGCGGTAAACTTATTTTTTAACTTCTTCATTTACTTTTTTGCCTCATTATTCCTAAATTTTCAAACTTCTTTTATGGGTCTCTTTTTTCAATTTTAGGGTTAGGGTTTTGTTTCGTTTGGTTTTACTTTCTTATTGTTCTCTTACTCGAAGATTATTGTTATAGCTTTTTTTTTGGTTGAGAATTTCAATTGGCATCGAAATTAGCGTTTCCTGCTATAATAAAGGCATTTGACTTGTTCTTTTGTTTTGTAGGTTTTCTGTAATCTGTGTAATAGTAAATAGCTTATAAGAGTGTGAACTCAAAAAACTTAAGTGTGATTAAATTTTGTGTATAATGAATATGTTGTATGGTTATTGACTTGAAACTTTTTTGTTTTGATATTAGCATAATGGACTGTAGAATTGTCATTTTGATAATTTCCATATGAAGTGTTATTTGAATGATGAAATTAGATTTTTGTTTTTGTTTTTCAAAGTGTGAATTTACTTGTTAGTGAAGTCTTCTTTCTATTGAATTGGAAAGTAAGATTACTGGGGGAGGGACACAGTTCTGTTTTGTTTAGCAAATGGAAACTGAAAATGTTGTTCTAGAAGTCACCGGGAAGAGTGAAATCTGAACTATATAAACTTGTTTTTCCAGTTACACGAACTTGATTGCCTGCTTAACTGGTTTTTCTTGTCAGTACACTATTGGGAACAACTCAAGCATAACTTTCACAGCGGAAATGAAAGATTAAATGTTTGATTTGAAATTTCGTAATTGCTTTCTGCTTATAGTTCCAAAGACCGTCAACTAGTTGTTATGATTATGTTTATCTTGACCAATCTGATGGCTGAACCACTTAGTTTTCTTTCTTTGTGTTACCTATAAGGCATGACACGCCTCAACGAGAAAGTCACACGCAAGATGCCTGAGGTTTTTTGTTTTTGACTCACTGAAAGGCCAGCAGTCGGCACCTTGTCTATCCATTTGTTTAGGGGGATGTAGAGATTTTTCTAACTTAAATGGTTTACACTTTCAAATTTCGTCAAATGCCTAAATTTTTGTTTCCCTCATTTCGACACTTTTGGCTAAATGATTCTCTCAACCATTCAGCATACCACATACATACGGAAGACTTCTTGCATTATACCCATTTTTGATTTGAAATATTGATTTTTTTACCTTCTCTGCAGTATTTATTATTTAGTTAATGTTGCATTGAATAGATTGTGTCCACACTTTGTATAGTTAGTAAATGCTTGTATGCAATACCTGAAGCTCTTGGTAAAATCTTGTTGGTGTATATTTCAAGCATTTATGGTCTGGCTTCATTTGTTATTATGCTTATACACATTCACTTAATGTAATCATTGCAGGAACTGATGATGATCTTCCACCAACACATCAAAATAGAATTCCTAGAGGGGCGCGTATTGCTGGGAATGGAAGATCTGCAGTAGGTTCAATGTCATACCCCAGGATGTATGGTGAAATTGACATGGAAGCTCAAATTCACCAACTTGAGCAAGAAGCGTATAGTTCGGTTTTACGGGCCTTTAAAGCTCAAGCTGATGCCATTACTTGGGTACATTTTCTTAGTTTTTTTCCATATCTAATTGTTTTTGAATTTGTTTGATCAGGTTTAACTAACTTCTAAATGACTTGAATTTTCTTCAGGAAAAAGAAAGCTTGATAACAGAACTAAGAAAAGAACTAAGATTATCAAACGAGGAACACAGGGAGCTTCTAGGCCGTGTTAATGCAGATGATGTTATACGAAGGATAAGGTCTGATAAAATTTCAATACTTGGTTGCTTGTTGATCTATGCTTTAGAAGTGAGATTTTCATTACTATTTGCATACACACACATAGTTATCTTGTTAATCAACATTTCATTGGATGTTGATTTAAGGGAGTGGAGACAGACAGGAGGCCATCAACCCGGTTTGCTGACTTCTGGACAAGTTATTCATGATTCAAATCCAAGTCCAACAGTCTCTGCATCACGTAAGAAGCCGAAGGTAACACCATCTGTACCATCACAATCTTTTGGCGGACCTTCTCCTTCATTTCACCCCCAACCTGGGGCTGCACCCCACCAGCCATCTTCGTCTGTAGGAAAACGTGGATCTGTTCCGGGATCCAAGGGCAAGAAGCAGAAACCTGTAAGTAAATATAGAAGTCCTGTTATATTGCTCTTCTTCTCTTTGTTTATCTGGAGCGAGTTTGGGTTTATCTTGTGTGTCAATTGCGGATTGCAGAAAATAGTGGTTTGCTGTCGTGCTACACTACATTGTAATAGCGCCGCTATTTGACAACACTTCGCACTAAATAACGTATTGTAAAACAATAACGGTTTGTTCAAATTCTGCTACGCTATTGTACTCAAATGTATTCAATTGTGGATTGTATAACAACACTGGTTTTAGCCCCTCATTACTGCTTAAAAAATTATTTGCTACTATGCCAACCCTACATTAGCAACACTAATGTGTTTATTTTGGTTCTTTTATTTGCAGAGCCAAGTATTACCGGGAGTATCTTCAATAAAGCAATACCCTTCATCAGGACCAGGGGGAAGGAATCAAGTACCTAATAGAGTTACCTCTGGTGCTGTCACAGGTGAGCTTGCTGAGGGAGCATCATTTGATTCACTCATTGGTAGGAGAGTACGAACAAGATGGCCTGATGACAATAACTTCTATGAAGCGGTTATCACTCACTACAATCCAATAGATGTACTTGCAGCCTCCTAATTATTTCAAGATTTGTTTCTCAGTTAGTTTATAGCTGACATATTTATACTTCTAACTTTTCAGGGTCGACACCATCTGGTCTATGACATGGGGAGTGCAAATGAAACAGTGGAATTGGTTAATCTGTCGGAGGTATATTTGATACTCCCTCTGTCTCAAAATAATTGACCTATTTGCAAGAAAAATTTGTCCCAAGATAATTGACCCTTTCAATTTCCAATGGACTTCTTTTCAATTGTACTCTTTAATTAATACTACTTGCATCACTTCCAATGCAATATATTTTACTATGCATTTATGACATTGATAATGCACTAATATTTAAGAAAGGGATAATTTGGTAAAAGTATCAAATAACTCAATTATATTGGGACGGAGGGAGTACTGATTAATATTGTGTAATTCTTTTTGTTATGCCTTTAAGCATAAGTTAGGCACCGGATTTGAAATGTTAGAAAATTTTAATTTTAAATGAAATGTTTTGAAGGAAACTACTAGGCATTTAATATTATATAATTGACTATACTATTGTGCAAAATTATTTTCTTATCATGTTAAATAAGGAAATGGTTACATTTAGAATTTGGATTTTCTATTTAATATAATTGACTATACTATTGAAGCATTACACTTCCTGTGTACTTATATTTAGAATTTGGATTTTCTAGTTGCTTGATATGCTTAGCATTTACATTATTGTGACTGTAGATCTCTCCAGAAGATATTCGGTGGGTAGGTGAGGATCCTGGAATTAACCATCGTGGTGGTTTTGGCGGATCTGGTCGTGGGATGAATAGAGCTGTAGGTCGTGATAGTGTTCCAGGAGCTGGAAGAGGTAGGGGAGGTACAAAGGGGCAATCGAAAAAAGATTTATTGCCAGCACAGAATGGAATAGGAAAGAAGGCTCCGGAAGATATACAAATACTTCACACAGACACACTAATTAAGGAGGTAACTGAAAACAGTTCAATCAGAATACTCTTGAGTTGACATGTTTAATCTTTTCATGGAAAACATTTAAATTTTTTGGGAACTTGACAGGTCGAAAGGGTGTTTAGTGCAAATCATCCCGATGCACTTGAAATCGAGAAAGCCAAGAAAATATTGAAGGTAACGGACAATTTTATACGCCAGTCTGTCATTTCTTTTACTACTAGCTGCTGATTTATGTTATTTTCTTACAAATGGTGTATGTACAAATTATCAATAAAATGAATTAAATGCAGGATCATGAGCAAGCTCTTATTGATGCAATTGCAAGACTAGCTGATCTTTCTGATGGTGAAAGTGGTACTTCCCATTTTTCATTTCTAATTGCAATATTTCTGATGGTGAAAGTGGACTTTGTTTAGGTGTTGAGTGTGATATTTAGTGTCTAACAGTAAAAAATCAGAATTTGCATGGTTCGGCACTAGATTTCTGTACATGCATATCAAATTGAGTTGCAGGCTATGAATCACAAACACACACAACACCAACTCTTAGACATTGGTAATAATTTGAAAAAATGAAAGTTATTGAATGTAATCTCATGGGTCACTGTCGTCAGTGTCGGACACCAAATACGTTTTCGATTTGAAGTGTCTGTGCTATCTAAGTTATACACATGATAGTGATTTTGGCATTATACTACTTACTACCCCCAGTCCATTATAAAAGAAAAAACTTCAAAACCTATGAAATTATTTACTGCAGTAGCTTTTTGAATTTTTTTCAAATATACCCTTGTGAAAAATTGTGAAACATTATATACACCTACTATTATTAAAAATACAATTTTTTGAAATGAGGGTAACAAAGTTATTTAAGCAAATAAATAAACCTTAAAGGTTGTAACTTTTTCTTATGAATAGGACCATAAAGATCTGCAAAGATTCTTTTATAATTAAGATTAGAAGTAGTATTAATTTTTCCATTTAGTAACCTTCACGTTGAAAGGCTAACATTTTGATTTCAAGAATTTACAAATTTGATTGTAAATGGAAGCACATTGGTTTGGAATGACCAAGGATTTGATTTTCATTGATTATTGCTTGGTAGAGTGGAAAATTACTTTCAACTCGCTTCCATTCTTTGGAAATAGTGGCCATGAGTTGCTACAAATATACCCCACTTTCAATCATCCTACCATTTTGATGTACCAAGCAAGGGTGAAGTTATTTTGATCATAGCCTAAAGTTTCCAGTAATGTTAATCACTCTTTTATAGTTTTATTTTTCAACAAGTATGTTGTCATGAATGCATGAAATAATAAAAATACATTTTACATATGTGAAAATTACCATATGAATAATAATAATAATATAATAGGCGGTTTTTATTGGTTCGTTATGCTGATCAATGTAATGACAATCGGTTCCAAACTTGATTATTTGTATATAACCTTTCTTGATGATCTTCTTATTGTTCATACAGATGAGGGTGGTCACCATTTCACACATGCTAAATCAATGGATTGAGAATGATGGAACACCTACCATGTACCATGGCAAAAGGAGACACATTTAAGGGAAGCAAAAGTAATGGGAAAGCTTAAATTTTCTCTTGTATTTTGTCAGTTCTTTGGGCTTGTGTCTTGTGCATTAGTCATTCAAGTAGGATGACATTTATGTAATTTGGTAATAATATTTATTGAGGGTAAGATTTGACCTAGGATCAGCTGATGCATGTATAAAAGGTATGGTAGTGTATACGTTATTGTATTTGTTTTGTTGTATCAAATTAAGGGTCGACTCGTTCATTTAAAATGCAAGGTTAATTCCACTACTTCTTTGAGAGAGAAGCATCAATTACACTTTCTTTATCTCTTGTGTTAAATGCACTATCTTCTTTACTAAATAAATATAGAGTTAGCTTATTTTGACATAACATGACATACCAGGTTTTGAAAATAATTTGGATGGTTAATCCAATTTAAAAACGTGGTTAATAAGGTTCAACTGATAGTTAATAGATATAACTAATTATAATTCATTAACCATCTAAGGGGCATAATAAATAACTGATTGAATGTTATTAACTACGATTTTTAGATTTATGTTAAAACAAAATTATGTTTAAAAAATATTATCTAAATTTAAAACAAATTAAAATTGTGTATATTTAAACACAATATTTGAAATATGATAGTTTTGATTTTTCATTATGATTTTTTTTAACTAAACAATGACAATGTAACATGTTTTAAATGATGTATGTAGAATGATTAACATATATGAAATCACAATAAAACTCTTTAAAAATTTAACTTTCAACTTCGAAAAAATTTTATTTTTGTAGTTTAATTAATGAGATGAATAATTAATGCATATAGATGGTTTTATATCATGAAATCGTATGTCACATCATTTAGAATATGACAACTCATTATTTTTACTTCAAAAATATGAGAGATCAAAAAAGAGACAAAATTTACAATTAAATCTATATTTATTAATAATCTATTCAATGCAATTAACAACATATTTTAATTAAATCAAGATCTATTGGAAATAGAAAATGTGTTTTTTAGTGTGAAAAACTCTACCTTCTTTCTAATCCCATCCCTTACGAACCTTTATTATCTAGGATTTTCTTCCTTTAAATTTCTGGTGCTTTTTCCCTGCCTTGTTAGAGGTCTCTCCTCCAACATTGGGGGTTTGTTCGTCGTTGCCACATAGTTTTGGCCCATCGCCACTACTTGAGGTTGTCGCCCTGCCATCCATCTTTGAAACCACTTTTGAAAGTTCATTTTCATATGTCAAGATTAAAGTGGAATGAATAGCAACATGATAGAGTTTTGAATTGTGATCCTTTTAAAATTTAGTTCCTACACATTGATTGATAATTTGCACAAAATTAAACTTGATAATCAAAAGTTGATTAGTAAGCTCTTAACTGACTAGAACGTTATGGAAAGTTTATATGAAATTAAGAGATTGAAAATAAAAACAATGATAGTTAAATGTGATTTATGCAAGCAAGTTATTAAAGATAAAAGATAGAAAGATCACACACAAGAAGTATAATGGTTCACCCAACTCGGGCTACTCCAATTCTCATAATCGTGATATTTTTACTATGTGCTTCATAATCAAAATGTTCTCCTTGGCACCTTCTCTTGATCACACCTTGATCAATTACAATCTTTAGCTTTCATCTTAGAAAAGATATTTACAGTCACCTTTCAACCTTGAAAGGATTTTCACAATCACTTGTCAATCTAGAAATGATTTTTACAAACATACTCAATCTAATATAAAAGATATACTTGAGTCAATTTCAATGTGTATGATAAAAAGTGTTTGGGATCTAATGATTCCCAATTTTGTTTTAGATAAATAAAAACAAATTCAGTAAATGATGATCCACAAATATATTCCTTTTGACTTGAAGTGTTTTTTGACTTGTGTTTACTTGAACAAGTGTTGGTATATTGCAAATTGAACTATTTCCTTTGTCTTCTGATTGGTCTTTCTTTTATAGATGAAGAGAGGCTTAAAAACTCAGATAAGGTTGAATATAGCTGTTAAACACATCAGCTAGGTATCAGATGTGTATTAAAACAATTAACTCATGTTTATATTGTTGTCCATAACGTTCTTTGAAAACCTATAACATTCTGTCTTGGTTTGTAGGTAATGTGAGTGATAGTGAGTGTGAGTTGTAAAAGGACGATTGGGTCCATGTAAAGTCAAAAGCATGCCCCAACTAATGTAGTGAAAGTGAAAGTGAAAGGGCAGTGTACTTGTGTACTTTTGTCATTTTATCACAACTCATCATTTTGGATATCTTTTTGCAGGATTACTTTATAGAATATTATGCATGTTTGTTTTTTCAAGTGTGCCTTCAAATCCTGACTTTAATTGTTTATTAAATGTTGAAAAGTCAATGTGCGAAATGTCAACTGATTTACTACTTACTGCTCATCCAAAAACATCATTTTGTCAATTATTCTTTAATAGAACAACCATAACATTCTAGTCAATGTTCTTCCATCATTATTTTGACAAATGACTTAGTCTTGAAATAATTTCTTCTACAAAGTTGATTCTTATCATTTTGTTGAATTGATAGGAATAATTATGAGTTCAATGAATTTGTTCATCATGAGAACATTATTTCATAACAATTGACAATGTTGCCATCTATATGAGAGGAGAAATCTTTTGTTGAAATAATACTTCCTACAATTTCTCTTGTTATTGCACATGTTGTGCCTTGTTCATTAAGTATCACTGAGATACTTTAGGATAGGTATGAATGTATTTAACATTTTATTCATGAAAATGCTATATTGAATGGTTAATATAATATAAGGCTAAATTACATCTGTGGTCCCTTAATTTTAGGTAACGTTTTAGTCTTTTATTTTATTATTATTATTTTTTTTCCGAGTTAGTCTTTTATTTTTATTTTAAGTGGCAATTTGATATTGTATGTTTTAAAATTTCAACAATGTTATCATTTTTTATACAAAAATTCAAAAAAATCATCAAAATTTTCAACCAAAACCCATAAAATTAATAATCATCTTCAATATAATGCAAATTTTATCAAATCCATAACTCAAATATTCACATACACTCATATTTTCATCTCCAACAACATCAAATAAAGAATGAAAATATGAGTTTATTTCAAGATTTTAGATATGAATTTGATTACATTTGTATTTTATTGAAGATGATAATGAATTTTATGGGTTTTATTTGAAAAATTTGATGACTTTTTTGAATTTTTGTAAAAAAAGGACAACATTGTTGAAATTTTAAAATATAAAATATCAAATTGTTACTTAAAATTAAAATAAAGGACCAACTCGGAAAAAAAAAGATAAAGGACTAAAACGTTACCTGAAACTAAGTTAAGGGACCACATATGTAATTTAACCTATAATATATATTCATTTTGAGATTCTTTCATAAAGATGTTCTTTTACTTCTTTATATATCTTCGTATATGTTTGAATCTATAATATATCTATTAGACATATTTTCTAAAGTATTAAACGATCATTCTCTTTATTCTTTAGATATCAACATTTTGAACAATTGTTGCATTTGAATCTTGATAAAACTTTTGACTTCTTTGATTATCTTGGATTCATAATTTTATTTGGAAAAATGCTAACACAATATAGACGCAATATCCATGAATTCTTAGGTCAACATTCACCTTTGGAAAATAAGAATGTTCTCTTGTCTTGCAAGAAATATTCTTATCAATAAATGATAAGGTAGTTAAATTAATTCTTTTGAGGTTCAATCAATACCCTCCTAATATGTCCATTAAACTTATGATATTATTGTTGTAATCTTCTAGCATTACTTTGATTCTTTCATCATTGAGTAAGTACTTATGCACAAAAAAGAGAATGCTATCTTGTCTTGCAAGAAATATTCTTATCAATAAATGATAAGGCAGTTTACTTAATTCTTTTGAAGTTCAATCAATACCATTCTAATATCTCCATTAAGCTTATGACATTATTGTTGTAATCATCATTGAGTAGACATTTATGCATTTGTCCACTTACGTAATTCGTGTTCTTTAAATAAAACTCAAATGCAATCGTCAGTAAATCACTATTCATAAAATTTAGGCTAAATACCACTCGTGGTCTCTTAACTTAATTACAGTTAACGTTTTAGTTCTTTATTTTTTTTATTTTTTTTTCCGATTTGGTCATATATTTTAATTTTAGGTGACAATTTAATCTTTTATGTTTTAAAATGTCAATAATATTATCCTTTTTT
>JBBPBT010000072.1:2685897-2697243 GCA_037974875.1 Cicer bijugum | reverse complement strand
ATGATTTTTTTTATAATTATTTTATTGAGAATATTTTGTTGCTCAAATAATTTTAAATGAGTTTGCTGCAAATCTTGAATGATTTCAACATATTTATCATTCTTAGTTTGTAGTTCATCGATTTGTTTCTTTATCTCATAAATTTGATTTATTAAAAATATACACTTTTGAGATAAAGTGTTTGTATCATTTAGGAGAGTTTGACAAATTTCGAAAATCCACATAATCTATTTGTACGTCTAAAAACAAATAGATATGATATGTAACTTGATAAATTTAAAAAATACAATTTCTCAACATAGTTATCATATATGAAAAAAAATTAATTTAAAAATTAAAATTAAGTTATTAGTTTGTTAATACTCTATTTGTTTTTAATTTTTCAAAATGTAGATGAGAACTGTTTAACATTATGTCTCTCAATGTTTGTTTCTACAAAAGTGATGTGGAGCTTCTGAAATGCCTCAAATTATATATAGATTTGGCATAAAACTTCGTTTTTAATAATATATATCTCTTGTCAACCACTTTTTTTTAATCCATAATGTTCAAACCCAATTTTTTTGGAAGGAATCTAGGTCAAATTCTTTCTTTATACATAAAGGATGACAATGGGCAGAGAGAGATATATGTTGTAGATTGTGGGGGCATGTGACTCCACTATCTTTTGAGATTTTTTGTAGTGCTATACATAAATGACATTATGACCAATGACTCACATCACAAAAACAACATGCTACACCAGCAAATGTGCCTCTCAAACCAATAAACAAAACGTACCACTTAAAATATAAATAAATATAAAACTTGTTTTATATTTAATGACAATATTTAAAAGAGTTTAATTTTTATATACTATTAATATAAAAGATTTTATGCAGTTAATAAATTATAATTATTCATATAGATAATTTATTAAGTTGTTTTGACAAAAATTAAATATTATTAATAATTATAATTGATTAACAGTATAAAAATTCTTTATATTTCATACATTAATTTCAGCTAAAATATCTCTCATTTAATTTAACTTTTTATATTTCTAACAATTTGAAGCTAATTTAAATAATACAATATTTTGTTATTAAGATTGCATAGAATATTAAATGTGATATATCGACTAACTTTCTTATTATTTAATTTTTTTTTTAAAATGGACTAGCTAATTTAATGAGTAATTTGATCTATTCTTATATGTAATTTAATTTGGAGGAGTATTTATATGGATATATTTTTATTAATATTTAAAAAATAAGATATCCATTCAATATTCTTAGAATATTATTTAAAGTTTTTGAATCGGTGGCTGATCATTGATGCTAAATTCATTAAGTACATGCACAATGAATAAAGGAAAAATCCATATTACACTATTATGAGTATACAACACTGTTGGGTATTCAATTATGAGTTGTTAGTCCCATATTGACCAGGAATGGAGGTTGTATTGGATATATAAGGAGAATGACCCATACACCTAATGCCTTAAGGTTTTGGGTTGATATGTGGTGTCTAAAGTCTCTTATAAATCCTTGTTTAGCCCATTCTGAATGTTGTGCTCCCCCAGACTCCCCAACAAGTGATCTCCACCTTGATTGTAAGAGTTACAGCTTCCGCTTCCATTGTCTTACCAACAATCATACTCCACCATAAAAAGTACACTTCACTTGGAACTAAACCATTACAAGAATTTTCTCATGCCGAAACCTAGCTGAAATTTATGGTGCAACTCCCATGTTGGTTTCCAGGAAGTTCTTTAGCCATCGACACATCACCACACACCTTGCATCAATGCCAACCAATGCCCGTGTGCTGTTCTGATTCCGCTAGCAATAACTTGTCCTTTTTCATGGTATAGCGGAAATACCATAAGGACAAACTTTATCTTCTAGATGAGATCACCTCATCTCCCAAAACAAGGGAGACCTTGTCAGCGTTTCCTTTCAACGCCTTGTGTAATCCTAATTGTATAAGCACTTGTACTTTCCACAAGCCAAAGTTGATTCTTCCATCAAACTTCTCTATGTCTAACTTCATAACGCTTGAATAAGACATAGCAGTTGCACGCAGACTGTAAACTGTGCACCATGTAAGTTCTCAAGAAAGAGAGGTGGGTCACAACAGACACGCTTAAATACCAAGTCTTTTCTTAGCAAGAACCTCCCTAATCTAAAATCGGAGAAAAACCACGGCCGCTGCCTAAACCGACAACCAGAGAATTAACACTATGTGAAAATTGTTACAACACATAGACTTCTCTCACTCACACCCAACACCCTAGTACAACCACACTCTTACAAAGCAAATATTTAAATTAAGTCAGATACAAGCTTAAAGTGCTATTGCTGACTGGTGCCTGGTGCTGGTGCATTTGAAAACAAAGGACTAAAACCCAATATATAGTCTTGGTCTTCTCCTTATTCTCCCACACTAAAAGATGTAGGACTTGCAATCAACCCCAACAAACACCACTGATGCAAAAATTGGTACCTTACAATACAGGGACGATGAAGATTAAAAAAAAAAAAAAAGATATTTGAACATAAAAAATAGTGACATCCGAGGTGTCTTTTTATTTATTTTTTTTATTGTTTTTTTCTTTTTGAAATGTGTATGTCGTATTTAGATGTATTCACATGTCAATTTGATTTGATTTTGAGTGAATTTAATATCCAAACCAGTCAAAAGTACCTGATTTGATTTGAATTCACTATTTTTTATTTATTTATAAAATTTAAACTAAATCAAATCATTATATTAATATATTAATTTGGGTTAAGTTGATTGATCCACAACACAAAAATAATTATTTCTAAAATATTATATTAAAATTTCATAACTTGGAATATATAAGAAAAAAAAAATTATATAAGCTTTGTTTTTAAAAATTATAACCAAACTAAAATAATTGAAGTTTAACTCAAGTTTTTACATTAAAAAGAAATCAAAACACATCCAAATTATTTGACACAAACGCCAAATCAAAGTCAAATTAAAAACTATGTCAAATTGTAAAATCTAAAATACTATACTGAAATGTATTTTGTTTAAATACATACAATAAGGAGATGATTGTAGATATTCAAATTTAATAGTCTATATACGTTATCTAAATCATATTTGTTCGAATTTGGTTGAGTTGACTCGTATTTAATCAATTCAAAAAATTGTCTAACTCAAAAAATACTGTTTGAATTTAGTTCTAAGTTGATTCAATTTTGCCCGAACCATTATTGCACACCCCAAATTATACGAGGTGAAAAGATAAGTAAAGCGAAACATAAAAAAATATTCGAGATAATATTTTGACATTTACAATAAATATCTATACAATTTATGTTTTTCTATATTTTATTTTTTCTCAATCCTTAGATGCGTTTTTTCTTGCTTCGGGATTGAGGTTTAAACTCATTGATATACCATATTAAAATATGACGTCAGTTTAGTTTGTTCAAAGAACACACAACTTGATAAATAGGTGTCCTATGATTTAGGTAGAGACAAAAATTCATATTTTTGTCCAGTCCCATTAGCAATTTCCGAATCAAATAGAGTACCAAAAAGCTTATCAAATGTATCCATAACATGCGTACATTGTCTAAAAATTACACGCTCCTTTAAATTTGATACCTTCGAATTTTACTTACACTGAACCACTAAAATATTTTTAAAAATATTATAAAATTTAGTTTTTTTGTAATTAATTTTCTATATATTATATAAAATATAAGTTAAATTTATTAAGTTGTTATTTTTATTGTTAAATATTCAACTATCTACATTATATAATAAGTGTATTAATTTTTTTTGCTTATAATTGTTGATTTAAAACATAAATTTTGGTTTAGGTGCAACAATTTTTTTGCCTCATTAGTCGAGTTGGGTATTATATTTTAATTGTCTCAGTGTAACGAAAAATGAATTATTATTAATGTTGTTTTTGCTTTCTTTATTAATGGTGTGAAATTGTGAATTATCCCATTTTTATAATTCTTGTGAGTATACTAGATATGCCATTGTACAAAAGTGGCTAGTAAGTTTAAGTAATTATATAATGGATTTTCATGGTTGTGGTCTTGCAGAATTGTTGTTAATTAATAGAGTAAAGTTATCAGTAACACAAAATAGGTCCAAAGGTGGATTTCGATATTGCCAATTATTTTACATGAAATAAAGAATATTAAATTAAATAAACTTAACTTAACTAAAATCCTTAATAAGTATCAGACAAAAACTTAGTGCTAAAATTTTGACATCATACCACGGTTATTAATAATAATTTTATTTATTTATTTATTTATTATAAAAATAAATATATTTTCTTATAAATGAGTTCAGTGGGAGTAGTATTCTTGTCTCTTTAAGCATGTTCCTATAGATATGAATGTAATTACGCATTTTGTTCTTGAATTATCTAGCTTAATTTTGACTATAAAAATGACAAGTACCTATAAAAGATTTTGTGGAAGCTATGGTGAACGTGATCCAACATTTTTGACATATCTTGATCTTTCAATTATGAGTGAATCATATACCTACTGCTCTGTTCTATTTGATTGTGCTATGAGTGAATTGATTGTGACTTCATATTTGGTTCAATAGGGACGAATGTAACATTTTCCTTGGCAAAGTTTCTCACTTAGTTATCCTCATAATTCATTCTATCATGTTTCGGCTGAATCTAAGAGCATAACTAATAAGTCAATCGGAATCAAGAAGAATGTTAGAGGCATCAAGTAACTACGAATGTCAATTCCTTGCAATGACGAAGATAGTTTATAAATATTTTCATTCACAGCAATATTTGTTATAATCAACACTATAAACAAATGTCTTGCAAAATAATAAATAGTATTTGGCATATATCCGATCACTTGTTCTCTAAGCTATTTCGTCTTATGTAAAGAGCATATTTCTGCTACTCCCTGCTTTAGGAGATGAGATTGAAAAAATGATGAACTTATTTTGGTGGAGCAAAAATGGAGGACAAACTAGAGGCATCAATTGACTCAAGTGGGATAAAATTGTAATACACAAACTTGATGGTGGTATGAGTTTTAAAAATATTAGTGCTTTCAATCTATCCATGCTTGGTAAACAAGGATGGCGGTTATTATCTAATCTGGACAATCTTGTCACTGTCTTTTCAATGCAAAATATTTTCCCATAGTGACTTTTTGTATGCTAGCCTTTGTCATAATCCCACTTTAGCATGCAGGATCTCGTTGGAGTATTGGAAACGAATTCAGTATCCCTTTGTGGAATAACAATCGGCTAAGCGATGGGTCTAACCTTGTTAAACCAACAGGTAGTGGTATGTATATTGTTTGGAGTGCCTATCAGTTTTGTTTGAATGACTTCATTGATACTTTAATTTTAAAAATGTTTGGCAACTGGAATCTAATCTGAAAGTTAAAGGTACCACCAAAGGTAAAGATATCTTTTGTGGAGAATTTGTCGACTGTCTTCCTACTCGCTCAAGACTACATGATAAGGGTGTCAATTGTCCTGATCATTGTGCTTTGTGTGATGATAGTGTCGAAGATAGTTTGCATGTCTTCTTTTTATGTAGGAATGGTAGGAATTGTTGGCAGCAATGCAATTTTAGAGATATGG
This sequence comes from Cicer bijugum, assembly GCA_037974875.1. Classification (NCBI taxonomy): domain Eukaryota; kingdom Viridiplantae; phylum Streptophyta; class Magnoliopsida; order Fabales; family Fabaceae; genus Cicer; species Cicer bijugum. Next base: position 2,691,627 of record JBBPBT010000072.1, on the reverse strand, counting down.
TGCAAGCAACCACTATTGGAGCGAACTCCATCGCAACTGTGATTTTTGCTCTTTTGTAGAGACTGAATCATACCCAAGTGACATTAATGGCAATGATCATGTGGAGTCTATGGCAACAATGAAACAATCGCACATGGCATAACATCAGTGAAAACCCAATGCAAGTCATCAACCGAAGTATTCCGCTACTAGAGAAGTGGAAGTTGGCACAAAATCTACAACAATGACGAATGTTAGATAATATAATTAACTCCCCCACTATTTGGCTCAAACCCAACGATGGAAGGTATAAATGTAATGTAGATGCCTCCTTCTCTAATCTCTCCAATTGTGTTGGCATTAGTATTGTATTAGAGATGATGGAGGACATTTTGTCCTAGCTAAAACAGAATGGTTAACACCCATCTGCTCAGTAACTAAAGGAGAAGTACTTGGGTTATTAAGTGCTTTAAAGTGGGCCCACGATCTTCAACTTACATAAGTGGATTTTGATTTAGATTTAGAAGGTGTTATCGATAGTTTTCACTCCATCAAGGAAAATAAGACTGGATTAAGTGCTATTGTTTCTAATTGTCAAGCTATTTTCCATTTTCTTTTTAGAAACTCCAGAATTGGCTATAGAAGAAGAAGAAGAAGAAGAAGAAGAAGAAGAAGAAGAAGAAGAAGAAGAAGAAGAAGAAGAAGAAGAAGAAGAAGAAGAAGAAGAAGAAGAAGAAGAAGAAGAAGAAGAAGAAGAAGAAGAAGAAGAAGAAGAAGAAGAAGAAGAAGAAGAAGAAGAAGAAGAAGAAGAAGAAGAAGAAGAAGAAGAAGAAGAAGAAGAAGAAGAAGAAGAAGAAGAAGAAGAAGAAGAAGAAGAAGAAGAAGAAGAAGAAGAAGAAGAAGAAGAAGAAGAAGAAGAAGAAGAAGAAGAAGAAGAAGAAGAAGAAGAAGAAGAAGAAGAAGAAGAAGAAGAAGAAGAAGAAGAAGAAGAAGAAGAAGAAGAAGAAGAAGAAGAAGAAGAAGAAGAAGAAGAAGAAGAGAGGTTGGTTTGTTGGTGTATTGACTTAATGGTTGAACAACAAAACTGATATTTAGACGAGTGTTGGTGAGGTAGATAAGTTTTCCAATTAGTCTTCTACAAGACTTCGAATCAGATAAGTAATTTATGCCTGTAGGTGAAAACCTTCAGTCTTTTTGCATAGGCGTTGAAGTCGGTTTTGTGGCAAGGAGGCATGTTGAAGCAAGGATGTCGAGTGTATATTTACGTTGACAAATGTGGATCCCAGATTTACGTCTTGATATTTCTAGTCTTAGGAAATATTTAAGATGTTCAAGGTCTTTAATTCGAAAACTTTTATGAAGGATGTCCTTTAAATAGCTGTTGCAAAATGGTGAGAGGTTGATTTGTTGGTGTATTGACTTAATGGTTGAACAACGAAACTGATATTTAGACGAGTGTTTGTGAGGTAGATAAGTTTTCCAATTAGTCTTCTATAAGGCTCCAAATCAGATAAGTAATTTATGCCTGTAGGTGAAAACCTTAAGTCTTTTTGCATAGGCGTTGAAGTCGGTTTTGTGGCAAGGAGGCATGTTGAAGCAAGGATGTCGAGTGTATCTTTACGTTGACAAATGTGGATCCCATATTTATGTCTTGATATTTCTAGTCTTAGGAAATATTTAAGATGTCCAAGGTCTTTAATTCGAAAAATTTTATGAAGGATGTCCTTTATGTGGATATTTTATGTCATATTGTTACCTGCAAGTATCAAATCATCAACATAAATCAGTAGTACGGTAAATGAATGTCCTTCATGTCTGATAAACAATGAGTTATCATTCGATGATGGACAATATCCATTAGAAGTTAATGCACTATACAATTTAACATACCATTGTCTACTTGATTGCTTTAAAACATAAATTAATTTAAGCATTTTTCAAACCTTATTGGGAGAATTAGAATTAAGACCAGGAGGCAAAATCATATAAACCTCTTCATCTAAAGTACCATGTAGAAAGACATTGTAAATATCTAATAGATGTAAGAACCAATTTTGTGATGAAGCAATAGATAATAACAATCTAATTGTAGTTAATTTTGCAACTAAGCTATAAGTATAAAAAAAATCAATACCTTCAATTTGGTTAAAACCCTTAGCTATAACACGAGCTTTATACCTTTCCATAGTGCCATCGGCTTTATATTTAATTTTGTATACCCACTTATAATCGATAGGCTTCTTACCTTGTGGAAGATCGGAAATAATCCATGTGTTGATATGATGTAAAGCTGATAATTCAGATTGCATAGCTTGTACCCACGAAAGATTTTTTTATGGCCTCCGTGTATGTGGCTGGCTCGACCATATAAGTAATAGAACAAATGTATTTCTTATGAGCAATAGACAAGTTAGTATAAGTTAAAAAATTGGATAAAGGATAACATACATCACTAGATGATTGAGGCACCAAAGCATTGTAGTGATAAACATCTAAATATGGGGGAGGATTTCTAATTCTAGTGGATATTCTGAACGTGTCATCATCAAAATTAATGTGTGCATTATTAAGGGAAATAGAGGAAACAATGGAAGGCACCAAATCATAGTTATTAGCATGTGTACATAAATACATATTATTGGAAGTAGTAAGAAAAGTGATATTATCAAAAAGAAAATTGTAGTCGTCTTGAGTAACGACATGATCATTAATGGAATTCAAAATAAGAGCAACATAATGAAAGTAAGATTCATGAAAAATAGCATTTCTAGATACAAAAATATTTTTAATGTGTAAATCATATAATAAGTAACCTTTGGTGCCATATGTAATGTAAGACCCTTAATTTTTAAATTCTAATTTATGCAATTTTAGTGTATTTTGTATTGAATTACTTAGGCATTTAAGCCAATTGTATTTTATTTTATGAATTAAGTACTAAAAATATATTTTAATTAGAGTTATTTATATGTTTAATATATGTATATATTTATATATATCTATTTTCAGACTCGATTAAAATTATTTCTCGAAGAATAATTTAATTATGTTACGAAATATTTAATACCGGAAAGATTATTTAAAACTGTCACTTGTTGCTAAAAAAATTCATCTATCAATTGAGTTGCGATGAGAATAAATATTTTTATTAAAGTAAATTGAGAAATTAATGATATTTAGATGTTATAATGATGATTTTATATTATACTTAATTATTTAATTATAATATATATATATATATATATATATTTGGTTATAAGTTAAAAAAATAAAACAGGGAAGGAACCCAACCTTTAAAAGCCAGCGAACCCTCCTCCTTTTCGTGGTTCAGCATTTTTTTCCCTTCCTTGATTCTTCTTTTTTTTTCCTAGCAATATTAGTCAGTGTGTTGGTAATTTAAAAACAAAATACAAACCCTCAATTTTCTACTACATCAAAACCTCCATTCAATAAATGTTAAGAAGGGAAATTACTCATCTCTACACTATGGTGCTTGTGAGCTAATTTATTTAAGGTGAAACATTTATTTCCTCCTCCTTTTTTCTAAATTCATAAACTTTATATGGTGGAGGGAATGAATGATATTTTTGAGTTCTTAACAAATCCTTGTTGTTGTGTTGTTGTTGTTGTGGTTGTGGTTGTTGTTGATTTTATTAGTAATGGTTAATTTTTTTTATTTTTTTTTATTTTTGATGTGTATGAGTTATTTTCAAATAAATGAGTTTGAACTGAAGTTGAAATTTGCAACAACAAAAAATTAGAGTTGTTAAAAAGTTTAAATTTTAACTAAATTAAAGAGTTTGAGAAAAAAAAAGTTAGATTGAAATTAAAATATTTAAAGTTTAAAATGTCACTCTTTTAATTACTCTTGGACTGAGTTTAAAAAAAAAATTAGAGAATTTTATTAATTCAAAATTTCGGTGCTTTAATAGTCGAGTGTATGTATGCGTGATTTGAACAATATTTATTATATTTAGTTTTAACTAAATGATATATAGTATTTAGTTTTAAAAGTTTGGTGTGTGAAAAAGATATAATTTTGGAATTGTATTGTGGTTGGATAAATTTTAGTTGTAAACAAATTGTTACAAATATTTATATTTATGTAGTTAGCTCATTCAGTCTCAAAAATAAATCGAGACCGTTGGCACCGAGTTAGCGATTGGGAGAACTCTAATATATTAATGTTGTTTTGGTGATTAAAGAAAAATAAAATATTTAATATATTTTGAAAGGAATAAAACTATTTCAAAGAGTTATAACCTTGAAACTAGAAAAAATATTTACTGATATCTTTTGTGTGGTTATGTAGTTATTTGGAAGAAAAACATAATAATTTAAAACGTTTCAAAAAATTGTTAGTGAAATCACTGAAAAATTAAAGGATGTTAATTTCCAAAAATATGTTTTATATGTTGAAAGTGTGTTGTGGTTAATAGTACTATTAGTCCTTACTCATCGTCAACTCTTTTAGTAAAATATACTATAAGGGTAAAGAGTAAGAAATGATTTGTAAGGTTGTTAAAGTTTAAGGGATTAATTTGACTAAATCAAACACTATATGATTAAAGGTGTTAGCACGACCGAGATTTTTCGCTGTGTTTGATTGTGCTAGTGATAACAGTTGGAAAAGCTATAACTAAGGTAAATACTCCTTCCAAATTTTAGTTTGCATATAGAGACCATGTATGTATGATTGATGTGGAATGTGTGATAATTAATTTTGATGTGAATATATATATATATATATATATATATATATATTGAGTGAAAATATGTGTTGTTACATATTATGAATTGATGATTAATATTGACGTGATTATATATTCTTGAGTGAAAATACGTGTTGTTATATGTTATGAATTTTGTTGAGGAAAATCTGTCTTGAGTGTGCTCTGTGATAAGTAAGAAAAATTATTAGTGTTAAATGAGTATTAAAAAGGGAGTCTTTTAATAGCTGAGTTTACATAATGATTTTTGTGAAAAGAGTCAGAGTATATTCATGCATCTCATAACTAGCAGTGACCGTGATGGGCCACAATGTCAGTGGTGACTGTGATAGACCACGAGGTTAAGTGGTGACCATGATGGACCACGGAATGGTTCCAATGGTTGAGTGGTTCATCTTAGCATTACGAGGATTTGATTGTCGTATATGTTTGTGATAGACTGCACTCTAGTAAACCGTGCAGATCTGTGATGAGTGACACCTCAGTAATTAGTACTACCTTGTGATAGGCGGTACATTTATGATTTCTCCCCTTGAGGAGGGTTTTGGAAATTCTGGAATCATGTGCATAGACATATAAACATTGCATTAGGGTGCTTGACACGTGAGTCATGTTTGTTATAATATGATATTTATATATACATACTCTGTTATTGTTTGTTTTTATGATGTAATTGTTAAATGTTATTTGTTAACTTAGGTTGGTGACTCTTTATATTATTGTGGAAATTGGGCTTTTGCCCTCAAATGATACACGAGTTCGTTCCATCGACTGTTACCTTGATGATGGAAACGTCGTTAAACTTCCCTGACCTAGACTCGTCGACTGCTTGGATATACGACCCATTCATAAATAGAGCTTACTTATAGGAGGAGAGTAGTGAGGACATATAGGAGAGCTGGAGCAGTATACCTGATGGAGCTCACTCGCGAGAGAATCGACTATCTGGTACCTTCTGGATTGGTGCTCGGGATGAGTGGAGCATGGGAAGATGCAGAGGATTCATCATTCAGAGTTGGGG
>JBBPBT010000072.1:2673296-2685762 GCA_037974875.1 Cicer bijugum | reverse complement strand
GGGGGGGGGGGGGGGGGGGGGAGGCCACCGTAGGAGCTTGAGATACCGTGGTTGGGTCGGGGACTGGCGAAAAGGATAAGGGGTCGATGCCGGTGGAAAGAGATATTGCAGGACCGTCTAGGCGGATTGAGCCATAACACTCGCTTCTGGATGAGTGAAGTATCATAGTGTTTTGAGATCACCGCGTTGCCGAAGCCACCTATCTCGTGGGTGGATCTGACTTCTGAGAAGACTAATCCTTCTATGGATTTTGATGAGAAAGAGGTTACTTTGAAGAGAAATATTGCGTTAGATGGGATTTGTGCAGTGAGTGGAGGTCACCCTTGTTATTGTAGTTGTTAGTGGATGATCAAATTAGTTTTTGGTTGTACTTATTTTGTGTTGGGATAACTGTATCTATAACATATATTGTCAGTTGACTTTTGTTTTGGTGAGTCTATTGATGACTCTTCATCATATGCATAATTTTTATTGATTTTAGTCTTATTTATCTTTAATCATTAGTTAATTTAATGAGTTATTTAATATATTTTGTTGATTTTAGTTATTTGATTTAATGAAATATTTTTGTTCTTATTTGCTTAATTAAGTAGAGATTTTTCGTAGTTTTGCGTTGTTACTTTGTTTTAGTGCAGTGCTGAATTTTGGTGAGAAATCAACATGACCTATATGGAGTATGTCAGCCATATCTGGAGTTCTAGATATCCAATTGGAGTCAATCCAAGTGCTAATGAAAGCTAAGATCCATATCTACAACTTTCATGAAGACACCGGAACCGAATTCAGACTCGAAAGATGAGAAAAATGCAAAATACGTCAGATAGCAGATGTTGTGCGCCTGGAGCGCGCCTGGAGCGCATTTCCCGCTGTTTAGTACTGCCAACGCGTGCCTGGAGTGTGTAACGCGCATCAGCAATCATAAAAACCCAATTTTTTACTGTTTAGGGATCTTTTTGACTCTAGAGAACTTGGGAGACTTGTGCCCTAGCATAGAAACTCAAAGACGGCCGTTTCTAACGCCATTGGAGCAGTTTTATCAAGAATCATTCATGAATCCTTCTTGTAATTCTTCTCTAATCCCTATCTTTTTTATCTCTATCATGAGTAACTAAACCCTATTTGTTAGGGATGAGTGTAACCAGATGAAACCCTTATTTTTCTGATTTGATTTCTAGTTATATGAATGAGTTTATTGAATTGTTTTTCTCATCTATGTGCTTAATGCTTTTTATTGCTTGATCAACATTAAAATGTTCTACGATTTGTATTTTGAAACGGAAGTGGACTTTACGAATGCTTGAGATGAGAAATTCATGAATTTGTAGTCTAGGGATAGATGCAGGTCATGAAACTAATTAAATTAGTTGCAAAACAATAACTTACAAGAGAATTTCTATACGCTAATGCTTAATTCTAATCTTAAATCTACTAAGGAATTAGGGGTTACTTTGGAATTAAAGGTTCTGTCACTAAGACATTAGGGCAAGAATAATAAAGAGAATTCGGTAATAATTCAATAAAGGAATTCAGTAACTAGGATCAAATTAGACACCAAGGTTGGATTCGAAGTGAAACTCATCCCTGACATTTTTCTCATTATAAAAGATCAATTCTATTATTGTTTTATTACAGTTTTTAATTTAAATACTATTTCAATCAATCTGGAAACTTTTTGTTCAATTTTAGTAATTAAATATAATTCAATAGTAAAACGCAATCCTTGAGTTTGACACTCGGTACTACCGTTTTATTATTACTTGCAACGATTCAGTACACTTGCTGAAACGCTATCATCTATGTTCCATTTTTTTGACGTGGCCATAAGGGGGATAGCATTCTTGGAGCAATTCTTTTGTGTAGGTATCTGCCGAGAATACCTCAGGGGTATGAGCGATGTTTGATAGATCTCATAACCCCGATGTATTTTTCTATTTGTATACTTTGGATTATCGTCTCAAAAACTATTTTAGCTGGTTTGTGAATATGATGTAATTATTCAAGACTTTTTTCGTTTGTGTTACGACATGGTATTTTATTAATTTTTTTATATAAAAAAAAAATGCCCTCACGCTGTTAAAATTTGGGGTGTTACATTTAAAGCCCACGAAGATACATTTTCTAGCACAAGGATCAAGTTTAGATCTATTTTGAACCAAAGTAGTAGCATATGATAAAAACCCAAAAACTTTTAAATTAAGGAAAGTTGGAGGTTGGTTATCCAAAGCCTCAAAAGGAGTTTTATTTTTAAGAATTGGGGTAGGCAATCGATTGATCAAATAAACATCATGTGATATGGCATAAGCCCAAAAAACACTTAGGAAAATGTGATTGAAATAACAAAGCTCTTGTGACATTTAAAAGATGTCTATGTTTGCACTCCACAATGAAATTTTGTTGTAGAGTTTCGACACAAGAGGTTTGATGAATGATGCCTAATGAGGAATAAAATTCAGACGTCTTAAACTCCAATCCATTATCACTCCTAATTGTTTTACAGAGCATGAAAACTGATTGTGATTCATTTTATTAAAATGTTTAATACTAGTTCTAGTTTCAGTTTTAGATTTCATCAAAAACAACCAAGTATGTCTAGAAAAATCATCCACAACAGTCAAGAAATAAGCATGCCCAGTGGGACCCCAAATGTCCATATGCAATCATTCAAATATAGAAGAGGTGGAAGAATGACTTATAGGGAAACAAAGTTTACATTGTTTAGCAAAATGACAAGAGTCACAAATCAAGCTTTTATCAATAGAGATGTAAGGAAATCTATTACAAAGATGTTGTATAACAAAGTGAGAAGGGTGGCTTAAACGGTAATACAACATGTCAAATTGACTATTATTAGTATCTACAACATTAATATCATAAACATGAGGAACATCATGAAAATCAACATAAGAAAATTTAGGCAATTGTGCACTACTAGTAATCCTAAAAACTTGTGTGAGAATGTAAAGATTTTGACAACCTCAACATGCCCAATCATCCTCTGGGTATTGGAATTCTGAATGCAACAAGACTTATGTGTGAAAATTAATTTGAAATTCATATAATGTGTGAGTTTGTATATGAATATCAAACTAAATTGAAATTGGGGGAATATAAAGAACATCATTAAGATGTAAATATGGGGGAAAATGTATTGCTCCTACAAAGTGTGCATAAATAAGATGTCTAATAGGAAACTTAATAGGAATATGTGTAATTTGTTTAATAGATGAAAAACAATAAATAAAAGGACATACAAAATCAGATGCTCCTGAGTCTAGAATCCAAACAGAGAAAAAAGAAGAGTGCAAACCTGATTGTGAAATGCTGGAAATTACATGATTACCAATATCATCAGAAACATTCTTGTTGGAGTTTAAGACATAATTTTCACCCTTTGAAGTCATAATCAATGTGATGAGGTATTGATACTCATATTTAGAAATTGAAAGACCATTATCTGAAGTAGTAGAAGCGAGACTTGTAGAATGTTTGGATTAGACATTGTTGGTGCTGGAAGATGAATTGAAATTGTTAGACTTATTCTTTAAATGATAACCCGGAGGGAAGCTGTGTTTGAAATAACATGTCGCAATGGTATGATTTGTCTTGTGACAATTGGTGCAAACAATAGATGGTTTGGATCTTCAGCCACATCCCCGACCAAAATTGGAGTTTCCCTTACCAGAACCATTCGATACCAAATCGAAAGCAAACATCGTTGAATCTGGAGCAACATAATTTAGGGAGAAATCTTGTTGCATCACCAATGAATAAGTCTTACTAATTGGGGGGAAAGAATCCATGAGAAGTATTTGACTTCTAACGTTTTGATAAGAATCATTCAAACCTTTCAAGAAATAGGTGACATATTCTTTGTGCTTGAATTCCCGAACAGTGGTGCTGAGATAACATGAACAAGGGTTTTAGCATGTACAAGAAGGAGTAGGTCAAAGATCTTCTAATTCGTCCAATAATATCTTCATGTTAGTAAAATATTGAGATAAAGAACACTCACCTTGTTTCATGGAATGTAGGTCACGCAAAAATATCTGAGAAACGAAAATGGTTCCCTTTGGTAAATCAATCTTGAAGAGTATTCCAAAGATTCATTGCATTATCAATAGAAATCGTACTATGAGAGATGCGTGGTGACAATGTGCGATTTATCCAAGAAAGAACCATACTATTACCTCGTTCCCAAAGCTCATAATCGAGATCGTTGTGATGTGGTGACAGAAGTGTGTCGTTGATGAATCGAAGTTTGTTTTTGGAAGCAAGTGCTCTTCGCATCAATCTGCTCCAATTGTAATAGTTGTGATTGTTAAGCGGCGGTATGATGAGGGTAGCACCAGGATTTTCTCCGGGATGAAGATAATGGTGATTCTCAATAAATTTCATTTTATTTCAACACCATCGAAGTTGAATGGAGTTTCGCTAAGAACCACCAAGTTGGAGAGGTTTCTAACAAAAATTTCCAAAACCAGGACGTTGATTGGGTTGAAATATTTTACTAAAAACATTTAGGAAGAAGATGAATATGAAGAAAATGAAGGATTTAAAAAAGATAAAAATAAAAGGATTTTTTTTATTTTATTGAAGAAAAAAATTGTCATATATGTCATTTTAGTCCTTGACCACATCATTCATACATCTAACACATCATCGCCCAAGTTACCATCCAAGTCAATGACTTATAATGTTAATAACTAAATTAATATTTTATAGCACAATGATGGACGATTTAGAATTGTGTCCTCAATTTTTCAAAGACTAAAATTGTAGTTTATGTAAAGTAGATTGTCAGGAGTTTTGATAATACTAATTGTTACCCATTTAAAGATACAAATTTTGTTTTGACCTAAAATATATATATATAAACCGTGTTACAACTATCTTCTCTTTTGTCCCATCTTCATAATTAAGATACATTCTAGTACTAAACTAGTCAATCATATTAATGTATTTAGTATTTATTTATTATTTGTTTAATATTGTATCTATAAAAATATATTGTTTAATATTGTAAAAATAATTAGACTTAACAAATCTCTAACTTTATCATTATTAAGTTTTAGATGGTTGTTCATCTATCTCTATTTTTGTTGGTAAGATGTTAAATACCTTATCGAAAGTTCACTTTTGATAGTGTTTTACACTGCTAAAAGTTAACTTCCAACAAAGTTATACTAGTGGAAGGTGGTTTCCAAAATGCAGTGAAAATGGAGGATTGAGCATTTGCATAATTTTTAAAGAGATTCATTTTAAAATGTGTTTTAAACCTCCATATTTATTTGGTCGATCCTACTTGTGCAGACAGTTATTATTGTTAGTTTTGTATCATTAGTTTGCAGCTAGTTGATGTTAGTTTAATTGACGTTGGTTAGTAAATTTCGCACCAATTAGCAAATAGGCATATCTATGTAACCCTTCTAATTAGTTCATTAATAATTTGTATTATCAACAACTAGAATTCGATCGTCCCTTCGTTTCTAGATATGTTACCAATTTAATTAGTTATTATTGTGTTTTTTGTTTTTGAAAATTGCTATAAATTTAAGAATTAGCTAATTGTGATGGTAAAAAATATTACCAATTCACCTCAACACAATATTTGGCATGTGTATTTGCCACATTAGACTATGAGAAGCTCAGATTCATCAAGAGGCTAAAACCAGTAAAATTTTAAATTATAGGAATATAATTAAAAAAATAATTTTAGAAGAATTAAAACTAAATTTAATATATATTGCAACAATCAAAATAAAAATAAATCCAAAAAATAAAATATATATTGATTCATGGTAATTAGAGTGTTTGACTCGTTATTTCATATGTAACATGTAGATTCTTTAAGTCATCATAAAACTATTTCTCCTATAGTTGCTAGATATAATTTTTTAATACGAAATCATGTCTCTCAATTTGGTAAAAAAACTGAATAAATACTGTGAGACTATGTATTTTCTTAAGAAGAGCGATGTCTCCATTTCATGTGACACTATAAATTCTCTAAAGTCACTTTTAGATATACCTAAAATACTGGATAAATATTGTGACAAAATGGGAGAAAAAACAAAACAAAAATTAATCATTATGCTGACAGTTATAACATTTGGCATCTATGTTTTTGTACCTTTTTACTATATATAATATGTTTTTTTATTTGGTATTATGTATTGTGCACTATTCATTTCATATATTGCACACTTGGCCACTTCACATCATTTCTGGTCATCACGATAGATGTGAATGATTTTTCTGAAAATTAGTACCATATGGTAGCTTTTTATCTAAAGTGGTCAATGAATAAAGGTTATAAGATGACGAAACGCCAGATACAATTTCGAGAAAAGGTATCTTATTCCTTAGATAAAGGTTGCTTAAATTTGTGTGGTTCTCTTCCTCCACACAAGACCAAACATCTTTCAATACCTTATACGCTTTTTTTTTTTTTCTTTCGCTCTTACATAAAAATGTAGGTTAAATAACAACTTTTTTTATAGATAAATATTAATAGTTAATAATAAATCATCGGAGAGTGTTGGCAGATTAATTTTTATTAATTTAAATTTTGTTTTGTGCAAGTTAAAAATTAGATAGTTGAATTGCATATTCCTTATAAGATGAATGTAGTTTCACATCTCTTACATTTATCATAAAGTTAACATGTATATTAATAAGCTTGCTAATATTAATTTTTACATTCATTGATTTATTTGGCGGAATTTATTTATCGTCACATTGTATTTGGAATGAATATTATTATAATCGATGTAATCTTCCTTATTTCGTTTTCATTAATTTTTTCTTAAGTTGCTAATAATGTTTATTTGTTTGCACCGTACTCTTTGTTCTTTCACTTTTGTTTTATCCATTTGAGTTTTCCAAGGTTTTTAATGTGTCGGTGTTGTCCTTCCTTGTTTTCTTCGGTGTTGGCTTAGTCTGCCCAAGCTTTTGACTTGTTTTACATTTTTTATTTATAAAATTTAGGCACAATTGTTCACATAATCCCTTAACTTAATTTCAAATAACACTTTAGTCATTTATATTTTTTTTCTTCTTGATTTGCCCCTTTATTCAATTTTATTAAAACAATTCAAAAATATAAAGAATGAAAGTATGAGTTTATTTGAATATTTGAGTTATAAATTTAATGAAATTTGCATTATATTGAAGATGATAATTATTTTTATGAGTTTTGTTTGAAAATTTTGATGATTTTTTTATAAAATAAGGATAACATTGTTAACATTTTAAAATATAAAAGATCGAATTGTTTACTTAAAATAAAATAAAGGACTAAATTGGAAGGAAAAAAAAATAAATGACCGAAGTATTATCTTAAATTAAGTTAAGCGACTTAATTAGAGTGCTGCAAACCATATGTGATAGAGTTGAGGTTATAACATAGTTAAGATGTCAATTCTACTATGTGATATTCTACTATGCGATAGTCTTTGCACTCTAATTCTTGTGTAAAAAAAGAGAGGAAATTTGATAGCAACAAAGATTCAACTCTAGACTTTTTTCATGTTAGTAGTTAGTAATTACATTTTTTTTTTCTCTTTAAGTTATTTTTAGATTTAATTAGGTCATGAAGTTTTTATTTTTGTTAATTTTGGTCAATTAAATTTTTTTTGAATTTTATTTTGGTCTTAATTTTTCTGTGTTAATTTAGTTTCGTCTCTTACAGAGTTATACTTTAGTTTGTTTGGTCAATTTTTCGTTTGAGTTAGGCAAATATTGTTTACATTTCTTTCTTCTTGTTGTTGAGTAAGACACCTAATCACATGTAATTTCAAGGTAGGAAACATTTGATAGCTCAAACAAAAAAACTTAGACAAAATGGGTCAAAATGTCTCACATTTGTTAGTGTTTACACACACAAAAAAAGCTATCAGGAATAGGCATTTACCTAGATTGTTTGGGGTGCCTTAATTGCTAGAACTCTGAGCAACAGTGACTCTAAGACGACTATGAATTTTTCTTTCGTAAAAACGCTTGGAAATGGAGTGGCCCATAGTTTGGCTAGATGGGCCTTAGTAGAGTCAAACTCAAACCTTGGACATGGGTCATCATTTATTCGAAGTGTATTTTTTCAAATAAATAAATAAATAAAATTGACGCTGTGAGTTTAAATGAAAAAAATATTGTCAATTATTCACTCCCTCAAAAATAAAAATAAAAATAACATGCATAGATGATAACCTAACAATCACTACAATAATAATTTTTCGTTCAACTCAGTTAGGAGTCTTCGCAAGACAATATTATTTGATCCAAAGATTAAAATATATATAGTTCTGTTTGAATAACAACTAAAAATAATATATGATATGATCCAAATTAATGTGGTTTAAGTTGGATCGATTTTCAATTGATCCAAATTACAATTTATAAAAATATTATTTTAATACTAATATAGTTTAATACAATATAGTTTATAAAAAATTACAATTTATTGAAAAATAGTTAAAACTAACAAATAATAGTTTCATACAATATCTCATACTAACAAAAAAAATATGTATTAAAATTTATAAATGCAGTTTAGTTCGGTTTTTAAAAATGAATCAAAAATCTAATATAAGCAATTTTCACAAAAGAAAATCTAAACACATCTAATAATATTGTTTTGTGGTTTTCAATTTTTTGGATTGGTTTGCAATTTTTTTTGGATGTGAACACTCCTAAACTTACCTATATAATCAAGATATTAGTTGTATAAGTCCAAAGCGTGCTTTTTAGTTGTATAAGTCCTAAACTTACCTATATAATCAAGATATTAGTTGTAAACAACTTAGCCAACAAGACAATTTTGGCTGATATTTACTTATATTAGTGATGCGAGTCATAATCTTAGATGATGTAATATGGTAGTTAGGTGGGTCAAAAATGTGGCAAACAACGTTACTACAGGTTGTTTGGTTATTCTAAGTCTAAAAATATCCATTGTAAAGTTTATATTCGACACACAATCAATCAAACAAGTCTTTACGTACTTTTATTTCTTTCATTTATTTTTCAAAAAACCTAAGATAATAGTTCATCCTTCAACATTAGACACTCTTTGGAGTATTCTAGGAATCCGTGACTAAGAAACATAATCTCTTTCTCAATATAATCGCTTGATAAAAAATGGGATCATTGTCTCAAGTATAAATTAGTCTAAAAGTCACCTTATTAACTAAGCAAATGACAAATCAAACAAGCAAGAACTAATCAATTGATCACACATTTAGCCAGTGAAGCAAAAAATTCACAAACGACCACAAGTAGCACGTTCGGTGGGATCATGAAGGTGAAAACACCATTCACATTTGCAGCATCACAACAAGAACAACCATGGGGTCGGGAAGAACCTTTACCAAGGGTTCATCCAAACGATATTCATACATAACTTTTATCACATGTTCAACTACATTTTACTCAGGCAAGATCTTCACAAAAGATTCTACCAAATATTTTTACTACTACTTGACTTGGGGGGTAAATGGTGTTGAATGATATGGTTAACAATGTATTAGAACAAATTAGTAGGTCGTTCGTTATGTCAAATGCTTTATCTTAAGGGACGACTCTAAAGGTCAACAGTAAAAGATTTGTTTGTTATGGCTTTGGGCTCTAGAATGTTGACACAGCTACCTAGTGATTATACGAGGGAGCAACTATGGAATAAATTTCCACCAACCTCATATAATCAACTATTCTATCGGTATGTCCTATACTTGTTATCCTATGGTGTTAGCCATGATCTAACATGATGGCATATGGTAGTTAGTGAACCAGAAATGTGGCAACCAATGTTATTGTAGGTCATTTAGTTATTCTAAGTCTATAATACCTATTGTAAAGTTTATTTTTGACATACACAATTAATCAAACAAGTCTTGACATAAATTTTTCGTTTTCTTTTACTTTTCATGCAACCTTATTTAGTAGTATATCCTTCTACATTAGACGATTTTAAAGTAATCTAAGAACCCATGACCGAGAAACAAAATATATTTCTCAACATAATTGCTTGATCTAAAATGTTATCAGAAACTCAAGTGTAAATTAGTCTAAACATCATCTTATCAGTTAAGTAAACAATGAATCAACTAATCACACTACTAGTTGTCTAAACACCAAATTTTGCAAAACAACAACATAAAATTGAGAGACCAAAATAGAATGTAAAAAACTTAAGAGATGATTAAAGTTTTAACTTTTATACTTAAGGGACCAAAGAATAGAAAAATCTTAAGGAATCAAACGAAACCTAAAAATAATTTAAACACTAAAAGTGTTATAAAAATTATTATCATTGTTATAAACTTTTATTTATCCAAACATATTGTATTTTTTAAGCTCCACTAAACTTTATTTTTAGTTTGGCCAAAGACAAATTATTATTATTTTTTCTTAACCCAAATGCAAAATATCAAGAACATTAAGAATTTGCATGATAATTTTTAATATTTAATTTAATTTGAGATGATACCATAACACACAATAAAATATGTTTATACTGACAATAAGTATCAATTAAATTAAATTTTTAATGCTAAATCTCATATAAATTTATAGACATAGTTAAATTTTTCAATTTTTTTTAATTAAATTATGATTGTATGATTAAATTATAAGTGTACGTTTTTTTTATTCATGATAACAAATGTGTTGCAGTTTTTATTTTATTTTTTGTAGCTTATGTGCTGCATATTTTACTACGATAACCCCCGCTCAGTGTTAATTTGACATAATGTGTGATAACTCGTTGAATTTCTAGTTCTCTTCTATTTTATTTTGACAGAAGTTTTCTTCTATTGGATTATATACTTTCCAATCTTTGACTGATGGATACTTTTCATCTAGTTACATTTCAATAATTTTATTAAGTAGTGGTAAATGGTAATAATAGAAATGTGTAAATTATGCTTTTTCATATGTTAGTTATCTTTGCCCGTAATTTGTGCAATGATGTCTCTAACTGCTGACCTTCAAAATATATGGAATCTTGACAATTATGCAATTTAAAACTAGTTTGACAACTTTACAGCGACGACTTTTCTTGAGATTTTGGATAACCTCGTGGCACCGAAAAAATAATGTTTATGTTTATTTACACTATTTTTTTTCGTAAAATTATTAATAATTATTTTTTTAATTTTCAATATAAATTAAAATAAAATTATTTATTATATATATTGATAATATAGTAATAGATAACAAAAAAGATTTTAACCATTTTAAATTTAGAAAAAAAATGCTTCAGATGCAGAAATAAAAAGAATAATTAATATTCCATTTATCCTTGATTATACAAGCTCTCATTTGAAAAAAAAAAAATTGTCCCAAAATATAAAGCACGGTTTCAATTTACTAAGTGCATTTATTTATTTTTTTTCCTGAACATCCCCTTATTAATACGTATTAATTTGTTTTGGAATATAAAAAAATTATTAAATTTAACACATTCAAATATAAAAGTCATTTTAGGAACATTGACAAATAAAAAGGACACATTAACTATCCTATCAACTTTCCTTAATAAAAAAATAATAATATATGCTTGTAATAAGAGACGAAGGTATTATTATTATTATTATTATTATTATTATTATTATTATTATTTTGAGATATTAAGTCAATATTATTGAGTGAATATGCAAATTGATCCTTCAAATTAATCATTGAAATTCATAAATTGACAAATACATCTATGAAATTATAAAACAATAATCAAAACAATAAATATTTAAACTTTTATCGTTAGAAATTATAATATGACATGTTAATTGAATATGTGTCTCCTCTACATTGATCTCATATTCATATCATAACAATGCAGACTAGTTTTCTTATGAAATTTAAATCTTTCATTGACTAATTTGTCTATTATTAGTTAATACGCAATTAAAATTACTCACAAATTAATCTTGGAGATAACTAGATATCACCGACAAATTTGTCATTAAAACAGTGACATTGATTTGGGATAAACGTGGATAAGTCATATATTCAGTTATAATGTCGCATTAAAATATCTAACGACAAAAATTTAGACATAGACTATTTTAATTGATATTTTATAATGTCAATTTGTATTTGTCAATTCACAAAATTTAAAAATAAATTTAACCGAAGTTTACAATTTCAAGAACAATTTACATATTCATTCTAATAAATTAAATTGTTTATTATTATTATTATTATTATTATTATTATTATTATTCTATATGGGTTGTACATCAATTAGCAAAACAATTAAATGCAACTCAAATAGTTTAGTCTAGTAGTAAAAAGATTTGTTTTGGACTCGAAGGTTCTATATTTTCTAATTTAGATTTAGGCACCATCCCTCACCTTAAATTTTTCATAACACAAAAAGCAAACCAATTAAATTTATTTAAAGAAGTCAATATCTTAAATTTGATTGTGATTGAAACCTCTATGTATAAAACTTTTAACTAATCAAATAGAT
>JBBPBT010000072.1:2649211-2665867 GCA_037974875.1 Cicer bijugum | reverse complement strand
TATATATCCTTCCTATTGATGTTGTTAGTAATGGTTAGAAAAAAATTGATTTTTGATGTGTTTGAGTTATGTGATGAATTATTTTCAAATAAATGAGTTTGAATTGAATTTGAAATTTTAGAAGAAAATTTAGAGTTGTTAAATGTTGAAAAAGTTCAAATTTTAACTAAGTTAAAGAGTTTGAGAAAAAATTAGATTGAAATTAAAATGTTTAAAGTTAAAAATGTTATTATGTTAATTACTCTTGGACTGAGTTTAAAAAGAAAAAGTTTAGAGTACTTCATTAATTCAAATTTTTGGTACTCTAATTGTCGAGTGTATGTATGTGTGGTTTATAAAATATTTGTTTTATATAGTTTTAACTAAATAATGTATATCATTTGGTTTTAAAAGTTTGGTGTGTGAAAAAAATATAATTTTGGAATTTTGTTGTGGTTGGATACATTTTAGTTGTGAACAAATTGTTGTAAATATTTATGTTTATGTAGTTAGTTCTTTGAGTGTCGAGAATGAATCGACACTGTCGGCACCAAGTTAGTGATGGGAGAACTCTGAAATATTTATGTTGTTGTGGTGAATAAAGAAAAATTATTTTCTTAGTTTATGCCTTTCGAAAAATAGTTGTTATGGTTGATGATTAAGAATGTATACACATGATTAACAAACTTTTCAACTTGTGATTAAAGGAAAATTAGTGAATTGTTGTTTCAAACTTGTATATGTATACTTTCAATTTTTAAAAAAGTTTGCATGATTTTAATAAAGTTTCAAGTTTATTAAGTAAAGGTTAAAGTCTTGAGTAAAACATTCTTTTTTTAAAGAGTCAAAGCTTCATGAATTAAAATACAAATTTTATTGAAAAATATATATTTTGAAAAAGATGAAAATATGAGTTAGAACTTTGAAATTAGAAAAACTATTCATTGATATTTGTTTTGTGAGACTATGTTATTATGAGCTACATATTTTGAGTGAACTTTTGGTCTTTAAAAAAAAATATAGTTGATCAAACTTGTAGTTATTTGAGGAAAAAATAAGTTATGGCAAATTTGAGATAAAATTTGTGGTTGTGTTAAAAAATTTGAGAAAATAAATTTAAAATGTTTTGAAAAATTGTTAGTGAATTCACTGAAAAATTAAACGATGTTAATTTCTAAAAGTATGTTTTATATGTTGAAAGTGTGTGGTGGTTAATAATATTATTAATCCTTACTCATTGTAAACTCTTTTTTTAAAATATATTGTAAGGCAGTTAGAAGTAAGATAGAGTTTGTAAGATAGTTAAAGTTTCAAGGATTAATTTGACTAAATCAGATACTATTTGATTGAAGGTTTCGACACGAGCGAGATTTTTAGTTGTATTTGATTGTGGTAGTGATAACTGTTGTTAAAGTTATAACTAAGGTAAAGGCTCCTTAGAAATTTTTAATTTGCACATAGGGACCTTATATGTGCGATTTATGTATGATTGATGTATAAATATATGATGATTAATATTGTTGTCATAATGCATTTTTAAGTGATAATACGTGTTGCTACATATTATGAATTTTATTGAGGATAATATGTTTTGAGTATGCTATGTGAAAAGTATAAAAAAATTATTTGTGTGTAATGAGTAATAAAAGTGATGTGGGCTCACCCTACATGAAGGCTAATGAGCTTCAAGAACTAGGAGCGTAAGGATCATTGACTAGAGAGAAGACTAGGAAGTTAAAAGAACAATTAGAGAAATAAGTTGTAAAATATTAGGAAGTTAAATTTTGGGTTGTGTAAAACAATTTGAGAAAATACATTTTAAACATTTCGAGAAATTGTTAGTGAATTCAATGGAAAATTAAATGATGTTAATTTCTAAATATATGCTTTATATGTTGAAAGTGTGTGGTGGTTAATAATATTGTTAATCCTTATTCATTATAAACTCTTTTAGTAAAATATATTGTAAGGGGATTAGGAGTAAGAAAGGGTTTGTAAAATAGTTAAAGTTTCAGGGATTAATTTGACTAAATCAGATACTATTTGATTGAAGGTGTCGGCACGAGCGAAATTTTTTGTTGTGTTTGATTGTGGTAGTGATAACTGTTGAAAAAGTTATAACTAAGGTAAGGACTCCTTACAAATTTTTAGTTTGTACATAGGGACCTTATATGTGTTATTTATATATGATTGATGTGTGAATATGTGATGATTAATATTGATGGCATAATGCATTTTTAAGTGATAATACGTGTTGCTATATGTTATGAGTTTTATTGAGGATAATATATTTTGAATATGCTATGTGAAAAGTATGAAAAATTATTTGTGTGTAATGAGTAATAAAAGTGATGTGGACCAATCCTATATGAAGGCTAATGAGCTTCAAGAAATAAGAGCGTAAGGACCATTGACTAGAGGGAAGACTAGGAAGCTAAAAGAATAATTAGAGAAACAAGTTGTTAAAGATTAGGAAGCTAAATTTTGTGGTTGTGTAAAAAAATTTGAGAAAATAAATTTAAAACATTTCAAAAAATTGTTAATGAATTCACTGGAAAATTAAATGATGTTAATTTCTAAAAATATGTTTTATATGTTGAAAGCGTGTGGTGGCTAATAATATTGTTAGTCCTTACTCGTTGTAAATTTTTTTAGTAAAATATATTGTAAGGTGGGTTAGAAGTAAGAAAGGATTTGTAAGATAGTTAAAGTTTCAGGGATTAATTTGACTAAATCAGATACTATTTGATTGAAGGTGTCGACACGAGCGAGATTTTTTGTTGTGTTTGATTGTGGTATTGATAATTGTTGAAAAAGTTATAACTAAGGTAAGGGCTCCTTACAAATTTTTAGTTTGCACATAGGGACCTTATATGTGTTATTTATGTATGATTAATGTGTGAATATGTGATGATTAATATTGATCTCATAATGCATTTTTAAGTGATAATACGTATTGCAACATGTTATGAATTTTATTGAGGATAATATGTTTTGAGTATGCTATGTGAAAAGTATAAAAAATTATTTATGCGTAATGAGTAATAAAAGTGATGTGGACCAACCTTACATGAAGGCTAATGAGCTTCAAGAACTAAGAGGGTAAGGACTATTGACTAGAGGGAAGACTAGGAAGCTAAAAGAACAATTAGAGAAACAAGTTGTTAATTTTCATTGTCTTAAGACCTCTGAAAAGATTGATCCACATTATATTAATTTTTTTATCATAGAAATATCTTAAAATTTAATTGTAATTTTGGGATGTAATAATCATACCTTATAATTAGGAATTATATTGACTTATGTGTGTGCCTAAATATTTGGTAGCTTAGGCACAATGTCATTAGTTGTGTGTAGTCTAGGTACCATGTTATTTTGTGTTACGCTATATATGTCATTTTTGTTGTTAGACATAGGGGGACTTTTTGAAAAAAGGAAAACGCTTAGTGTGAGATTAGAGAAATGGTCTCTAAAATTCTTCTTTGAACCAAATTTGAATCTTATCAAGAGTCCCCTCCTCTTGTGGTGATTCTACCTTAATCTTATCATTCCTTGTGGAGTATGGCGATTTCTACCATTTCGTTCCTTCTCCATGTTTTCTTCTTTGTGTTCTCCATTTTATTTGGTAGTTTGTTTGAAAATATCACTTGGTTAGATCCTTCAAATCATATGAAAATACTCAAATCCATATCATGTGGTATTTAGAGCCTCCCATTAAGTGGTAATTTTTGTTTTTAATTTTTATTTTAGTGTTTTTTGTTCTTGAGATATTTGAAATTTTAGTTTCATTTTTGTTTCAAATCTTATTCAATCTTCAGTTGTTGGTTGTTTATAAGTGTTATAATATATGTGGGAAGATTTAGTTTTGAGATTATTTATTTCATTTGTGGTGAAATTTGTAAACTGAGCTGGAAAAAAAAACGCAGAAAAAAAAATCTAGGTTTCAGTTGCATCATCTTCTTCACTTGCAATTGTTTGATCTCAAATTTCATTTGCAAATTTGTTTTTGATATTATTTCTTCCATATAAGTCCGGTTCTGGAAATTCAAAAGCCTAAGTTGATTAGAAAAATGAGAGGAATTCAAATATACGGAGAAAAATATGGAAATATAAGTGCTTCTAAAAATTGATTCTGCACAAAAGCACTTTTGAAAAAAAGGCATTTTGAAAAAGAACGAAAAAAATATTCCAGAATTGTTCTTAATGAAACACCAAACATCTTTTGCATTCTTCTTACCACTTTTATACATTGCAAGTTTAATTTTAGTATATTACCTTCCACATATTTTGATTTAATTCTAATTTTTCTTATTTCTTTTATAATCTACTTGAATGTGTGGTCATTTGCTTATATTTTCTTGTTTGTCTTTTCAATTCTTTGGCTTCGTATTTCAAGTTACTCTTATTATTTTTTTTAGCCTCTTGAATGATAACTTTCATGTGTGTTTTGTCACATTTGTTTAGAGGTTTACCACAAAATTGATTGAGATTTGTTTGGTTGCTTGAAGAACTTAAAGAGTTGCATTAGGGAGTGGAAAACGGCTAAAGTGAAAATTATTAATAAATAAATAAAAACTATTATTGAGTGATATACACGAGTGATACATTTCTTGAGTGTAAACACTTAGTGAGCGGTGAGGGTCTTATTTTTATTTTGCTCACTTGTTTTTGTCATTTGTTGATTATTGTGGTACTTGTTATTTGTTGTTGTTGAAATCTTGAGTGGAAGTGAACAAAAATGTTGAATACTCAAATGAATGCTTTGAGAGAAGAGTTTGTGAATCAAAAAGATAAGAGATCTCATCCTGGAAGGTCTTCTCAAAATAAATATGGGTTTGAAATTGAGGGAAGTAGAAAACAAAGAGAACATGTGAGGAACCATAGAGACTACTATGACAGAGAGGATCAAAGGAATCATGAGAGAAACCATAAAGATTGTCTTGGAAATGAGAGGAGGAACCAAAGACATGATGATACATATGTCGGTGGTAAAATTAAGTTCCCTTCATTTCATGGAAAAAATGATTCAGAAGCATATCTTGATTAGGAGCTTAAGATAGAACAATTGTTTGAAGCTCATGATATACGAGAATATATGAGAATTAAGTTGGCTACCTTAGAGTTTAAGGATCATGTTTTACTTTGGTGGGACCAAAACGTCAAGGAAATGAGGAGATGCGGTGCTAGGCAACTAGATGATTGGGATGAATTAAAAGCACTTTTGATGAAGAGGTATGTACCATCACATTATCAAAGGGAGCAACATCAAAAACAAAAGGTTGAAACAAGTCTCCAAGAGTGTGGAGGATTATTATCATAACTTTGAGACTTTGATAATTGTCTCCAACATTAGAGAGGATGACGATGTCATAATAGCTAGGTTATTGGATGGCCTAAGCTATAATATTAGAGATGTGGTTGAGTTGCAACATTTTATGGATATTGAGGAGCTTGTTCATAAGTCATCTACTGAACAACAATTGAAGAGAAAAAGTACTTATAAAAAGTATTCCTCAAACAAATACTCCTCACATTGGAACAAACATAAAAGAGAGGGTGGTTCTCCATTGGCTTCGGCCAAAGAAGGTAAGTCCTCTAAACCTAAAGCTCATCTTCCTATATCTTCTCATTCTTCAATTAAATATTTTAAATGCATACGAAGAGGTCACATAACATCTAATTGTCCAAATAAAAAGTCTACGATTGCAAAGGCCAAAGAGGTATATGAAACTAATTCTTCCTTTTATTCTTACTCTTCACAATCATTCCCAAGTGAACTATTATGTGACTATGAATTGGATCCCGTTGAAGGAGATCTTCTCTTGGTTAGAAGACTCTTCACAATCACCCTCAAGTGAACTAGGGAGTGACTATGAATTGGCTCCCATTGAAGGAGATCTTCTCATGGTTAAAAGACTCTTATGAGTCCAACTTAAGGATGATGATTCTCAAAAAGAAAATATTTTTCATACTAGATGCCTTGTTGATGAAAATGTTTGTTCTTTGATAGTTGATAGTGGTAGTTGTACCAATATCGCTATAACTAGATTAGTCACAAAACATGGCTTGAAAACCATTAAACATCTGAGGTCATAAAAAGCTTCAATGGCTAAAGGACGATGTTGATATTTTGGAGGATCAAGTTTTGATAAATTTTAGCATTGGAAAATATCATGATGTAATTTTGTGTGATGTTGCGCCTATGGAGGTCGGCCATATTTTGCTAGGGCGGCCATGGAAATTTGATAGAAAAGTTCAACACGATGGTCACACTAACAATGCATAAAAGCATAAAGTGTCTATTTTACCTCTTAGTCCCAAGGAAGTTTATCTTGATCAATCTCAATGGAATCTAAAGAGGGACAAAGAGATCAAAGAACAAAAAGGAAAATATATTATGAATGCTCATGACTCAAGTAACCAAAATTCTTTACGTAGGGTCGAAAACTTATTTGCTAGAGAGCATGTGGTTAGCAAAACTTTGTTGACTAGACAATCAGTATATTTTCTATATTGCAATGATTTATGTTTATCTATGTCACATGATGATTTTCCTCCTTCATTTAATTGTCTTTTAAAAGAGTTTGATGATGTGTTCCCTAAAGAACTTCCTCATGGCCTACTTCCTCTTAAAGGCATAGAGCACGACACTGATTTGATTCTCAGTGCTTCTTTGCCTAATAGGCCTCCTTATAGAAGTAATCCGGAACAAACTAAAGAAATTTAAACACAAGTCCATAAACCTTTGGAAAATGGTTGGATTCAAGATAGCCTTAGTTCTTGTATCATGCCAGTAATCTTAGTACCAAAGAAAGATGGCACATGGCACATGTGCACCGATAGTTGTGCTATTAATAACATTACCATCAAATATAGACATCTTATACCTAGGATTGATGATATGTTACATGAATTGCGTGGTGCATGTGTATTTTCCAAAATTGACTTAAAAAGTGGTTATCATCAAATTTGGT
Source organism: Cicer bijugum (assembly GCA_037974875.1). Taxonomy (NCBI): domain Eukaryota; kingdom Viridiplantae; phylum Streptophyta; class Magnoliopsida; order Fabales; family Fabaceae; genus Cicer; species Cicer bijugum. The sequence goes on along the minus strand of JBBPBT010000072.1, from coordinate 2,658,914 downwards.
TTAGAGAGGGCGATGAATTGAAAACGAGTTTTAAAACCAAGTTTGGCCTTTATAAATGGTTAGTTATTCCATTTGGCCTAACTAATTCCCCTAGTACTTTCATGAGATTGATGAATCATGTTTTAAGGCACGTCATTGGGAAATATGTGGTTATTTACTTTGATGATATTCTTATGTATAGCTTGAACATGCATGATCATATTGAGCATCTCAAAAGTGTTTTACCAGTCCTAAGAGAAGAAAAGTTGTTTGATAACCGAGAAAAATTTGCCAAAGTGAGGTTACATTCTTAGGATTTGTAGTAAGTGCACAAGGTGTTAAAGTAGATGAAGAAAAGATTAAGGCCATAAGGGATTGGCCAACACCTAAATGCATGAGTGAGGTTAAGTTTTCATGGTCTTGCAAGCTTCTATAGGCGTTTTGTGCCTAATTTTAGTCCTTTGGTCGCTCCTTTGAATGAAGTTGTTAAGAAAGATGTTGCATTTAAGTGCGGACAAGGTCAAGAAGATGCCTTTACTACTTTAAAGGAAAAATTGATGCATGCACCTATCTTGGTCTAGCCTAATTTTGCAAAAACTTTTGAAATTGAATGTGATGCATCTAATATTGGAGTAGGGACTGTTTTGCTACAAAAAGGTCATCCAATTGCATATTTTAGTGAGAAATTGAGTGGAGCACACTTGAACTATTCCACTTATGATAAGGAACTATACGCTTTAGTTAGAGCATTGCATACTTGGCAACATTATTTCTTTCCTAAAGAATTTTTGATAATAAATCCTTAAAGTATCTAAAAGGGCAAGGTAAGCTAAATAAGAGACACACAAAGTGGGTTGAATTCTTAGAAAAAATTCCATATGTCATAAACACAAGAAAGGAAAAGCTAATGTGGTAGCCGGTGCACTTTCAAAACAGTACTCACTAATCTCTACTCTTCAAACTAGGCTACTTGGTTTTGATAATATTAGAAATTTGTATGCCTTAGATGTTGATTTTGATTCTCTTTTTCGTGATTGTGAACTTGTGGCACATGAATCGTATTATAGACATGATGGTTATTTGTTTGAGGGCACTAGACAATCCATTCGTAACTATTCATTGAGAGAATTGCTCGCGAGAGAGGTGTATGAGAGCGGTTTAATGGGTTGATAACTCTTCATCATATGCATAATTTTCCACTGTTTTTAGTCTTATTTATCTTCAATCATCAGTTAAATTAAGGATTTATTTGATACATTCGGTTTATTTTTGTTCCTTGAATTTATTAATAGGTTATGCTTGTATTTCAGTGATTAAGTAGGAGTTTTTCGTAATTTTACATTGCGTTTTGTTTTTAAGTGCAGTGCTGAATTTTGGTGAAAAATCAACATGATACATGTGGAGTATTTCAGCCATATCTGGAGTTCTAGATGTCCAATTAGTGTCATTCCAAGTGCTAATGAATGCTAAGATTCGTATCTACAACTTTCATGAAGATACCGGGACCAAATTCAGACGCGAAACATGAGAGAAATGCAAAATATGTCAGACAGCAGATGTTGCGCGCCTGGAGCGCGCCCTGCGCGCCTGGAGCGCATTTTGCAGATTGGTTACTGTCTTGCACGCGCCTGGAGCGCGTGACGCGCATCAGCAATCATAAAAACGCAATTTTTTGCTGTTTTTTGGATCTTTTTGACTCTTGGGAACTTGGGAGACTTGTGCCCTAGCATAGAAACTCAAAGACGGCCGTTTCTAACGCCATTGAAGCAGTTTTATCAAGAATCATCCATGAATCATTCTTGTAATTCTTCTTTAATCCTTATCTTTTGTATCTCTGTCATGAGTAACTAAACCCTATTTGTTAGGGATGAGTGTAACCAGATGAAATCCTTATTTTTCTGATTTGATTTCTAGTTATATGAATGAGTTTATTGAATTGTTTTTCTCATCTCTGTGCTTAATGCTTTTTATTGCTTGATCAACATTAAAATGTTCTATGATTTGTATTTTGAAACGAAATTGGACTTTACGAATGCTTGAGATGAGAAATTCATGAATTTGTAGTCTAGGGATAGATGCAGGTCATGAAACCAATTAAATTAGTTGCAAGCAATCATTTACAAGAGAATTTCTATACGGTAATGCTTAATTCTAATCTTAAATCCACTAAGGAATTAGGGGTTACTTAGGAATTAAAGGTTCTGTCACTAAGACATTAGGGCAAGAATAATAAAGAGAATTCGGTAATAATTCAATAAAGGAATTCAGTAATTAGGATCAAATTAGACACCAAGGTTGGATTCGAAGTGAAACTCATCCCTGACATTTTTCTCATTATAAAAGATCAATTTTATTACTGTTGTTAATTTCAGATATTATTTCAATCAACTTGGGAACCTTTTATTCAATTTTAGTAATTAAATATAATTCAATAGTAAAACGCAATCTTTGAGTTCGACACTCGGTACTACCGTTTTATTATTACTTGCAACGATTCAGTACACTTGCTGAAACGCTATCAAGTTTTTGGCGCTGTTGCCGGGGACTGCCATATCACTATTGAGTTTAATTTACTTACTTAATTGAAATTTTTTGCTCTGCAATAAAATTTTTGTTTTTTTTTCTCTCTTATTTTAAATCTCTTCAGTACTCACAATTTGTCTAACCTTGTATGCGAGGCCAGTCCTCAGCTGAACTTATATTTGATCCAGAAATTGAAAAAACAGCGAAAGCACATAGAAAAGTAGCTCGAGAAAGGAGACAAAGGGAAAGACATTTAGTAGTGGACGAAGAGGTTTTAGGTGATTCTGTCATATTAACTGAAATGGCCGAACCACCACCACCAGAACGTACTCTCGGAGAGTATGGGAATTGAAACAGAAATCGTGTTCGATTACCCATTCGTCACCAACCGGTTACAGTCAATAAGTTTGAAATAAGTCCTACTCTATACCGAGAGTTGAGGGAAATTCATTTTGCCGGTAGATATAACGAAGACGCTAACAGACACCTCACAAATTTCTTTGAATTATGTGAAACAGTGAAGGTGGATGGGGTGTCTGAAGAATGCAAGAAATTGAAGTTATTTCCATTCTCTTTGATAGATGATGCTAAAGAGTGGTTTCTTTCATTCCCCGCCGACAGCATCACCACATGGGATGATCTTGAGGATAAGTTCTTGGAACAATATTTCCCCCCAGCCATGTTCATTAGAAAGAGGCAAGAAATCACCGGTTACAAACAGAAAGAGGGAGAATCTCTTCGTGACACCTACAGGAGATTCAGAAACTTACTAGCCGGATGTCCTAATCATTCTTATGACGACACTGCCCAAATGCAAATATTCTGTAATGGCTTGAGGCCGAGCACCAGAATTATGTTAGATGCCACAGCCGGTGGTTCTTTGAATTACATAACCGCAACAGAAGCACGAAAAATTATTGAGATCATGGCATCAAATGAACAGATGATGTTGTATGACAGAAGTGGTGGGTCGACAAGTGGTGTAATGGAGTTGAATGTTATGGATGGGTTAGCTCCAGGCAGGTTTATATCGAAGATGGAAGAGGTTATCGCCACTGAGATCAAGAAGGGAATGGCAGCTCTAAATATACAACCCCAAGCGGCCCCTGTTAAATTACTAAAGTAGACTAGTTGTAACCTTTGTGGAGGAGCACATAAAACTGGAGTTTGTGAAGCACTGGATGACAATGAGGTAGAAGAACTAGAACAAGTGAATTTTGTGAGTAACAACGACAACAGGCAGAATAACCCCTACTCTAGTACGTACAATCCTGGTTGGAGAAATCATCCAAATTTTTCTTGGAGAGATCAACAAGGTGGATCTCAGGGTCAACAAGGAGCTCAAACAAACCAAGTCCCACCGAGAAAGGCTGCTTGGGAGAGCGCTATAGAGAAACTAGTTACAAGCACAAGTTCTTTCATTAAAGAGTCAAGAGCCGTCCAGAAAAATCACTCTGCATCAATAAAGAATCTTGAGACTCAAGTGGGTTAACTTGCTCAACAAATGGCACAAAGAACGTCCGGAAATTTGCCTAGTGACACAGTTCCGAATCCTAGAAACAATGTTAATGCAGTGACCACGAGGAGTGGCAAAGTGAGGGAACAAGTACCACCTGAAGCCAAACAGAGTAGAAGTACCTTGACTCCAACCCACCTGGAGGAAATGGTCACACCAATACCGGGTGAAGAGCACATCGCTATTGAAAAGGAGGAAGAACCTGTGGTACAAAAAAGGGAACCACTGCCGAAACCAGAAATTAGACTCCCATTCCCTCAAAGATTAAGGAGGGAAGAAACTGAAAAACAATTTGGGAAATTTCTTGATGTTTTTAAAAAATTACAGATTAACATCCCCTTTGCAGAAGCACTAGAGCAGATGCCGACATATGCTAAGTTCATGAAAGAGATTATGTCGAAAAAAAGAAAAATTGGAGGAGAAACAATTATGCTTACGGAAGAGTGTAGTGCTATACTACAAAGGAAGTTACCACCGAAGCTCAAGGACTCTGGAAGCTTCTCAATCCCGTGCGCTATTGGGAATAGAACTTTTGGGAAAGCCTTGTGTGATCTTGGAGCTAGTGTAAGTCTTATGCCCCTTTCAATATACAAAAAGCTAGGCATCGGAAAAGTCAAGGACACACAACTGATGTTACAGTTTGCGGATCGCTCAATGAAACATCCCTATGGAGTAGTGGAAGATGTGTTGGTTAAAGTGGATAAGTTCATTTTTCCAGTGGATTTCGTGGTACTAGATATGGAGGAAGACAATGACATTCCTTTGATTTTGGGGAGACCGTTCTTAGCAACAGGGAGAGCTATGATTGATGTAGCAGATGGCACCTTAACCCTGAAAGTAAATGAGGAAACCGTCACTTTTAACATTCTGAAAGCCATGGAACACTCAAGAGAAAGAGAAGGGTGCAATCGAATCGAGATTTTAGATGAGATAGTCAATGAAGAAATAATGCATCAAACACCCAGCCTCCCATTAGAAAGAGTTTTATGTCTACCCCAAGATGTCGTTCAAGAAAGTGAAGACCCAAAGATGAAAGAGGTGTTGGCCATGTTAGAAGCATCACCATCCTACTCCCCTCGTTTTCCTACTAGATGGGAGGAGTTGAACGGGAATGAAGTCAAGTCCGCGAAAAAAAAGACACCACTAATTGAACTCAAGCAGCTGCCTATTCATTTGAAATATGTACTCCTAGGTGAAGAAGAAAAAAATCCAGCCATAATTAGTGCAAGCTTGAGCGAGTTGCAAGAAGAAAAGTTGTTGAGAATTCTGCGGAAGCACAAGGGTGCTATCGGTTGGTCCATTGATGACTTGAAGGGAATAAGTCCAACTTTTTGTATGCACAAAATCCTCATGGAGGACAATCACAAACCGGTAGTACAACCCCAAAGGAGATTGAATCCGGTAATGAAAGAAGTGATCAGGAAAGAGGTGGTAAAGCTATTAGAAGCCGGCCTCATATACCCAATTTCAGATAGCTCTTGGGTGAGTCCCGTCCAAGTGGTACCAAAAAAGGGGGAACGACTGTCATCACAAATGAAAAGAACGAGTTAATTCCTACTCGAACGGTTACAGGCTGGAGAGTGTGTATTGATTACAGGAGATTGAACAGTGCCACGAGGAAGGATCATTTCCTGCTCCCTTTCATTGATCAGATGCTTGAGCGGTTAGCCGGACATGAGTATTACTGCTTCCTAGACGGTTATTCAGGGTACAATCAGATAGCCGTAGCACCCGAGGATCAAGAGAAAACTGCATTTACATGTCCGTATGGGGTATTTGCTTATCGAAGAATGCCATTTGGACTGTGTAATGCGCCGGCTACATTTCAAAGGTGCATGATGTCCATATTTTCTGATATGATCGAGAAACATATCGAGGTATTCATGGATGACTTTTCTGTATTTGGGTCATCCTTTGATAATTGTTTGATTAATCTATCTCTTGTATTAGAAAGGTGTGAAAAATCTAACTTGGTCCTAAATTGGGAGAAATGTCATTTTATGGTAAGAGAGGGAATTATTTTGGGCCACCGAATCTTCCACAAGGGGATCGAGGTAGATAAGGCCAAGGTTGAAGTTATTAAAAAACTTCCCCCTCCTACCAACGAGAAAGGCATTAGAAGCTTTTTAGGCCATGCTGGATTTTATAGAAGGTTTATAAAAGATTTTTCAAAAATTGCAAAACCACTTACAAACCTACTTGCGAAAGACACACCTTTCAAATTCAATGAGGATTGTTTGCATGCCTTTAACAATTTGAAAAACCAGCTGATAACTGCCCCATTATCACTGCACCTGACTGGTCACTACCTTTTGAAATCATGTGTGATGCAAGTGACAGTGCTATTGGGGCAGTTCTGGGACAAAGAAAAGACAAGATGTTGCATGTGATCTACTATGCTAGTCATGTTTTAAATCAGGCACAACACAATTATGCTACAACTGAAAAAGAATTATTGGCTGTAGTCTACGCTTTTGATAAATTTTGGTCTTATCTATTAGGATCGAAAGTTATTGTTTACACTGATCATGCTGCTTTGAGGTATTTGTTTACTAAGCAGGAATCAAAACCAAGGTTGCTTAGATGGATTCTATTACTACAAGAATTTGACATTGAAATTCGGGATAAAAGGGGATCAGAGAACATTGTGGCTGACCACCTATCTCAATTGGAGAACGTCGAAGAGAATGAGGATATTAGACCGATTCGAGATCAATTTGCTGATGAGCACATCTTCGCCATCACCATGGCACCGTGGTTCGCCGACTTTGCTAATTTCAAGGTGGGGGGGTACAATCCCTTCTGATTTCACTTACCAACAACGAAAGAAGTTTATCCACGATGCCAAATTCTATGTATGGGATGAACCCTTTCTGTACAAAAGAGGAGTGGATGGGCTGTTGCGAAGGTGTGTGCCCGAGGAGGAACAAGAAAAGGTAATGTGGCACTGCCACGACTCTGAGTATGGGGGTCATTTCAGTGGTGACCGAACTGCAGCAAGAGTTCTACAATCGGGGTTGTTTTGGCCTTCATTATTCAAAGATGCATTCAACTATGTGAAGAAATGCGATCGATGCCAGTGCACCGGTAACATTTCAAAACGGGATGAGATGCCGTAAAATCCTGTATTAGAGGTAGAAGTGTTCGATGTGTGGGGTATTGATTTCATGGGTCCATTCCCATCGTCATATAACAAGGTTTATATTTTGGTGGCGGTGGATTATGTCTCAAAATGGGTTGAAGCAATAGCTACTCCAACAAATGATTCGAAACAGGTTATCACCTTTCTCAAGAAGAACATATTCGCTCGTTTCGGTGTGCCTCGAGCCTTGATTAGTGACGAAGGCACCCATTTTCTAAATCGGAATATGGAATACCTTCTGAAGAAATATAATGTGCGCCATAGAGTGGAAACCCCATACCATCCACAGACTAGTGGGCAGGTTGAAGTCTCCAACAAGCAGCTCAAACAAATCCTAGAAAAGACAGTAACTGCCTCACGAAAAGATTGGTCAACGAAACTTGATGATGCACTTTGGGCCTACCGAACGGCTTTTAAGACCCCCCTGGGTATGTCCCCGTATCAAATGGTGTATGGTAAAGCTTGTCATTTACCTCTCGAACTTGAGCATCGAGCGTTTTGGGTGACGAAGTACTTGAACTTTGACTTGGGCAAGGCAGGTGAGGCGAGAATTCTTCAACTTCACGAGTTAGAGGAGTTCCGGAATTTTGCTTATGAGAATGCCAAGATATATAAAGAAAAAACCAAGAAATGGCATGACAAAAAAATAAGACTCAAGGAATTCCAAGAAGGAGAACTAGTTCTCCTATTCAACTCAAGATTGAAGTTGTTTCCCGGAAAACTAAAGTCAAGATGGTCGGGCCCTTTCAAGGTAATCAAGGTATTTCCACACGGTGCCGTAGAGTTGAAAGATACACACTCCGATCGGAACTTCAAGGTCAATGGACAAAGACTCAAATCGTATTTCGGGGAAAAGTCAAAACTTTCGATGGAGTCCATCCATCTGGACACAACTTGAAGAGTGAATTGTCAAGATCAGGACACTAAACAAGCGCTTGTTGGGAGGCAACCCAACTTCATATCCTTTTCATTTTAGTTGACGTCACTTCATTTAATTATAATTTTAGCTTTTAATTACTAATTTTATTCATTCTTGATGTTTAGTATAAGCAAGGAATCATAAAAAATGTGTTGGGGATTGTTTTTTTTGTTAAGAAGCAGCAAAAACGCGCCTGGAGCGCGCCTCATGCGCTTGAAGCGCATTTCGCACGTTTGGTTCTATTTGAGGCGCGCCTGGAGCGCATGCCTTGCGCTTGAAGCGCATTTCGCGCGTTTGGTTCTGTTTGAGGCGCGCATGCCTTGCGCTTGAAGCGCATTTCGCGCATTAGGTTCTGTTTGAGGCGCGCCTGGACCGCATGACATGCGCTTGAAGCGCATTCCGCGCATGCTGATTCTGTTACCACGCGCCTGAAGCGCGCCCGGATGCGCCTGGAGCGCATTTTCCAATTTCGCCACTGCCTTGCGCGCGCCTGAAGCGTGTCCCATGCGCTTGAAGCGCATTGTTGGGCTTTAAAACACCCCAAGTAGGTACAGGCTTCCCTCTTTCACAACAACCCCCCTTCTTTCACAAACACCATTACCATTGAAGCTCACTCTCTTCACTCTCATCCTCAAGTAAGTTCCCCTCTCCTATCCAACATCATCTCATCCTCAAGTAAGTTCCCCTCTCCTATCCAACATCATCCCATCCTCAAGTAAGTTTCCTCAAACTTTCAATAGCAACTCATTCTTGGTTACTAGTGCATGTGGGTTTGTCTCTTGTAAACGTGAATCCATGCTGAATTTTATACATTATGCATGCATGTATGTTGTTAATGAGATCGAATGGGGTTAATGGTTGCGAGATTGGGTGTTCTTCATTCATTATTATGCTTGCATGCCTACTTGCTAAAATGCCACACCCACTATGAGGCCTGCATGCCAACTGTTTGATAAAATGTCATAACCACTATTGTGCCTGCATGCTTACTGTTTGATAAAATGCCGCAACCATTATTATGCTTGCATGTCAACTGTTTGATAAAATGCCGCAACCACTATTGTTCTTCTTTGTTTTAGTCTAGTCTATTTGCTTTTCTGTGTTTCTTCTTGTTTTCTTTGTTTGATGATGAAAAGTTGTAATAACTTGCACTTGATCTTAAAGTTTCTGTTTGGGATTTCGAAAGTTAAACTCTATTTCTTAGATTAGTTAATGCTCAAGTCGATAAGTCTCCCTAATGCATGCATGCTTGATTACTCAATGGTTGCAGAAGGCTAATAGGCCATCAAGTTTTTCAAAAATACAATTTTAACTTTCCGAATACATGTTTGGCATTATGTTGATTGTTCATACTCTCTCTTACTATCCTAACTGTGAGCTTTTGAGCCTAAACACTTAAATTATTTGCTGTGTGATTATCCAAACATGTATTATCCCTTCAGAACTTGCACTAATTCTGACCTGCATCACTTGTAATTTATGCATACATTGAGGCAATTTTATTTGGTCGTTTGAGCCTTTCTAACTACCCTATAAAAATGTTATCCTTTGTTATCCCCTTTGAGCCTTGCCCCTTTATTTCGGTTACTAGCCACATCACAAAACACAAAACACAAAAAAAAAA
>JBBPBT010000072.1:2634071-2648834 GCA_037974875.1 Cicer bijugum | reverse complement strand
AAAAAAAAAAGAGAGACCCTGCTTCAATTACATCACCCTACTTGGAGTTAGGTAGAAAAGTTTTGTTTTGTATTGATCAAATTCTAAGTTTGGGGTTGCTCATGGGATAGCAACCTATTAAGTTTGGGGTGGTGATTCTCAAAAAAAAAAAAGAAAAAAAAAATAACGATAAATAATATATTCTTGATTCTTTGTTCAATGTTTGAGAATCTCCATAATGAAAAGAAAAAAATGGTAGAATAAATTGGAAGTATATACCTAACTCCAAGCAGTAAAGCCTACTATCCCAAAATGTCCTACCCTTACCTAAGCCCCATTACAACCCGAAAGTCCTCTAAAGATGTATGTATTTGCTGCATAGTGATGACTAACTAGAATTTTTTCAAGCCTATGGTAGTGTGATGCATGTTCTAGGATTTGAGTGATAAATTCATAACCCTTCTAAACACTTGAGAGAATTTTGGTGACACTGTGTGAAGAGAGAGTTGAATTTGATAAATGAATGCCAATGTGTATAAATCTTGTTTTAAATTTTTAGCAACCATAGAGCATGATAGATGTTTGCAGTAGCTGAAACTGAAAATTGAGTTTGATGTGATTTGAGAAATTGAGTTTAAGGTTATTTTTAACTACACCAAACATGAAATTAATTGTTGCTTGGGGACAAGCAATAGATTAAGTTTGGGGTTGTGATAACTCTTCATCATATGCATAATTTTCCACTGTTTTAGTCTTATTTATCTTCAATCATCAGTTAAATTAAGGATTTATTTGATACATTCGGTTTATTTTTGTTCCTTGAATTTATTAATAGGTTATGCTTGTATTTCAGTGATTAAGTAGGAGTTTTTCGTAATTTTACATTGCGTTTTGTTTTTAAGTGCAGTGCTGAATTTTGGTGAAAAATCAACATGATACATGTGGAGTATTTCAGCCAGATCTGGAGTTCTAGATGTCCAATTAGTGTCATTCCAAGTGCTAATGAAAGCTAAGATCCGTATCTACAACTTTCATGAAGACACCAAATTCAGACGCGAAACATGAGAAAAATGCAAAATACGTCAGACAGCAGATGCTGCGCGCCTGGAGCGCATTTTGCAGATTGGTTACTGTCTTGCACGCGCCTGGAGCGCGCCCTGCGAGCCAGGAGCGCGCCCTGCGCGCCAGGAGCGCGTGACGCGCATCAGCAATCATAAAAACGCAATTTTTTGCTGTTTTTTGGATCTTTTTGACTCTTGGGAACTTGGGAGACTTGTGTCCTAGCATAGAAACTCAAAGACGGCCGTTTCTAACGCCATTGAAGCAGTTTTATCAAGAATCATCCATGAATCATTCTTGTAATTCTTCTTTAATCCTTATCTTTTGCATCTCTGTCATGAGTAACTAAACCCTATTTGTTAGGGATGAGTGTAACCAGATGAAACCCTTATTTTCTGATTTGATTTCTAGTTATATGAATGAGTTTATTGAATTGTTTTTCTCATCTCTGTGCTTAATGCTTTTTATTGCTTGATCAACATTAAAATGTTCTATGATTTGTATTTTGAAACGGAAGTGGACTTTATGAATGCTTGACATGAGAAATTCATGAATTTGTAGTCTAGGGATAGATGCAGGTCACGAAACCAATTAAATTAGTTGCAAAGCAATAATTTACAAGAGAATTTCTATACGGTAATGCTTAATTTTAATCTTAAATCCACTAAGGAATTAGGGGTTACTTTGGAATTAAAGGTTCTGTCACTAAGACATTAGGGCAAGAATAATAAAGAGAATTCGGTAATAATTCAATAAAGGAATTCAGTAATTAGGTTCAAATTAGACACCAAGGTTGGATTCGAAGTGAAACTCATCCCTGACATTTTTCTCATTATAAAAGATCAATTTTATTACTGTTGTTAATTTCAGATATTATTTCAATCAACTTGGGAACCTTTTGTTCAAATTTAGTAATTAAATATAATTCAATAGTAAAACGCAATCCTTGAGTTCGACACTCGGTACTACCGTTTTATTATTACTTGCAACGATTCAGTACACTTGCTGAAACGCTATCATGGGTCATTTTGGGGAGCATAAGACTCTTGACATGTTGCATGAACATTTTTATTGGCCTAAAATAAAGCATGATATGCATTTAATTTGTTTTAGGTGCATAGTTTGTAATAAGCCTAAATCTAAAAACATGTCTAATGGTTTGTATACCCATTTTCCTATTCATTCATCTCCTTGGGTTGATTTGTCCATGGATTTTGTGTTAGGGCTATCCAAGATGTAGGCACAATTCATTTTTACTCATAAAGTTGATGATGCAAGTCATATTGCAAGCTTGTTTTCCAAAGAGGTTGTAAAATTGCATGGTATACCTAAATCCAATGTTTCGGATAGGGATACTAAATTCTTGAGTCACTTTTGGAAAACCTTGTGGGCTAAACTAGGTACAAAGTTGTTATTTTCCACTACTTGTCATCCTCAAACTGATGGACAAACCAAAGTGGTCGATAGAACTCCTGGCACCATGCTTAGGACATTTTTGAATGCAAATCCAAAGGCTTGGGAAGAATGTTTGTCATTTATTGAATTTCCATATGATAGAGTTCCACATGGGACCACATCATTTTCTCCATTTGAGGTTGCATATGGTTTTAACCCACTAACTCCACTTGATTTGCTTCCTTTACCTCTTAGTGATATGTTTTGCATAGGGATGTCGAAGAAAGAGTCAAGTACGTCAAGGAACTACATGTTATAGTAAAGACCAATATTGAGATGAAAATGGAACACTATGCAAAAAATGCCAACAAGACTCGAAAGAGAATGGTCTTTGAACCCGGTGATTGGGTTTGGGTTCACTTAAAGAAGGAGAGGTTTCCCTCAAGGAAATCCAAGCTTCAATCAAGGAGTGATGGCCCTTTCAAGGTGTTAGAGCAGATACATGATAATGCATACAAGATAGACCTTCCCAGTGAGTATCAAGTTAGTGTTATATTTAATGTTAGTGACTTGTCTCCTTGTGATGTAGGTTAAACAACTAATGAGGAGCTAAATTTAAGGACAAATTATCTTCAAAAGGGAGGGAATGATGTGGACCAACCCTGCATAAAGGCTAATGAGCTTCAAGAACTAGGAGCGGAAGGACCATAGACTAGAGGGAAAGATAGGAAGCTAAAAGAACAATTAGTGAAATAAGTTGTTAATTATCTTAGTCTTAAAACCTATGAAAAGATTGATCCACATTATATTAGTCTTTTGGTCATAGAAATATCTTAAGACTTAATTTTAATCTTGGGATGTAGTAATCAAACCTTATAATTAGGAATTATGTTGACTTGTGTGTGTACCTAAAAATTTGGTAGCTTAGATACAATGTCATTAGTTGTGTGTAGCTTAGGTACCATGTTATTTTGTGTTAGACTATATATGTATTTTTTATTGTAAGACATAGGGGGACTTTTTGAACCAAAGAAAACACTTAGTGTGAGATCAGAGAAATGCTCTTTAGAGTTCTTCTTTGAACCAAATTTGGATCTTATCAAGAGCCTCCTACTCTTATGGTGATTCTACCTTGATCTTATCATTCCTTGTGGAGTGTGACGATTTCAACCATTTCATTCCTTCTCCATAGTTTCCTCTTTGTGTTCTCCATTTTAATTTAGCACTTTGTTTGAAAATACCACTTGGTTACATCCTTCAAATCATATGGAAACACTCAAATCCATATCAAAAGGGGAGTCTTTTAATAGCTACATTTACATAATGATTGTTGTGAAAGAGTCAGAGTATGCTCATGTATTTCATAATCAGTGGTGACCGTGATAGGCCACAGTGTTAGTGGTGACCGTGATGGTCCACGATGTTAATGGTGATCGTGATGGGCCACAGGATGGTTCCATGAGTTGATTGGTTCATCTTATTCTTACGAGGATTTATTTGTCATGTAGGTCTATGATAGACTACACTCTTGTAAATTGTGTTGATTTGTGATAGGTGGCACCTCGGTAATTAGTATTGATCTGTGAGAGGCGGTACATTTATGATTTACATCCTGCGATGAGGGTTTGGAAATTATGAAATTATGTGCATTGGCATATAAGCATTGCATTACGGCGTTTGACACGCGATTCATGTGTTGTTATAATATGATAATCGTATATACATACTTTGTTATTGTTTGTTATCATGTCGTAATTGTTAAGTATTATTACTTGTTTTTATGACGTAATTGTTAAATGTTATTTGTTAATTATGTTGGTGACTATTTACATTATTGTGAAAATTGCGTTTTACCCTCAAATGATACTCGAGTTTGTTCCACCAATTGTTACGTGACGACGGAAATGTCGTTAGACTTCTCTGACCGACATTCTCCAACTGTTTGGGTATACGACCTCATCTCAAGTAGGGTTACTTATATGGGGAAGGTAGTGAGGACAAGTAGGAGAGTTGGTGCATTATATCTCGTGGAGCTCACTCATGAGAGGATCGACTATCTAGTACCCTCAGGATTGGTGCTCGAGATGAATGGAGCATGGAAAGATGCAAAGGATGCCTCAGTTAGAGTTGAGGCAACGACCACCGTAGGAGTTGGGGATATAATGGTTGGGTCAGGGACTGGTGGAAAGGATAAGGGGTTGATGCCAGTGGGAAGAGATATTGCAGGACCGTCTAAGCGGGTCGAGTTAGAGCTTCTACTTCTGGTGAATGATCCTCTACCGACTATCACTGAAGTAGTGGACTGTTTTGAGATTCCAAAACTGTTGAAGCCACATATCTCATGGGTGGGTCTGACTTCTGAGGAGACTGACCCTTTTATGGCTGATGAGGAGGAGGAAGTTCCTTCGAAGAGAGATACTGCGTCAGATGAGACTTGTGCAGAGTGTGGACGTCACCCTTGTTACTGTAGTTATTAGTAGATGATCATATTAGTTTTTTGTTATATATGGTCTTAGTGTCTTTCTTTTGGTGGTTGTACTTATTTTGTTTTGGGATGATTGTATCTATGACATACCTTGACAGTTGACTTTTCGATGGATCTATGTTTCATTTTTTTGACGTGACCATGGGGGGATAGCATTCTTGGAGCAGTACTTTTATGGAGGTGTCTGTCGAGAATACCCTAGTGGTATCAGCAATGTCTGATAGGTCTCATATCCCCGGTGTATTTTCTATTTATATATTGTAGACTATTGACCCAAAAACCACTTTAGTTTGTTTGTATATCTAATGTAATTATTTATGACTTTTGTCGTGTTGAGTTACGGCATAATATTTTTCCTGTTAAAATTTGGGGTGTTACACTAATGGATTTAATGCACTCTCGGTCATAGTTTTTAGCATACAACTAAGTTCAAACATGATGTGTGTCATATTTTTACATGCTAAAATCAAAAAGTAATTATGTGCTTAGGAGGGGTTATTCAATGCTTAAGGAATTGAATATTTGCACTTAAGTCCCTTGTATTTAAGATGAAAACCTCTATATTTAGAAGTGAAAACTCCATATATAGAAGTGATAATAGCTTGCCTCACAACTGATAAGAATGGAAATATCATTTTGGTGATATGAATAAAAGGATACTATTTGGGCAATGGTGATGTATGTGATGCATTTCTTATGCATACTCCTTATTAATTGGTGGTATTTTTTGTCCTCTTAGCTCGAGTAGAACAAGAGCAACCATTGGCATATGAGGTGGTCTACTATTTAACTTTTCCATAAGACTGTGAAGGTGTACATAAGTTAGGCTTGTCCAACGCAAAGTCCACTTTGATTTCATATCACCTATATATATGTTGCCTTCCTTGTACAAGCAATCGAAGAATAGTTTTGAGGAGATTTATCTCGACCTTGATTATAGTACATGCCTCTGACAGTGTCCTTATGTGTGGTTTCAACCTTTCTTCTTCATTTTCCTCGACTACATGTTTCTAACATAGGAGTTATGACTTAGAAGAGTTCTTATTAATAGGTCAGAGCTCGTTTCAATATTTACCTCGACTACATTAACGTGTGAGTTGGAACTTCGGCAGTGTTCATTAGGGATGGGAATAGGCTAGATCGTCCGTCAGGGGCCTTTGCCCTAACCTACTTATGGTCTCGTCTGGCCTATTTAATAAAAAAACCTGGTCTATTTATTTAAATAGGTTAGGCTCAGACTTACAAAAAGCCTATTATGCCTGACATATCAGTCTATATATATTTTATTATTTATTAATATTATTTTTTATTATTATATTAATAATATTATGTTCTATTTTAAATGCTATCAATTAGGCAGTCACTCAGTAATCATTCCATATTCAGTAGTGTTCCATATTCAGTAGCAATTCCATATTTGGTAGTCATTCCATATTTGGTAGTCGTTCAATTAGTTGATCACTGAGTAGTCGTCCTATATTTGTTTAAGAGGTAATAACGGGTGCTTTTATTTAAAATCAAAAAAAGTTATTATTTGAAATCAAAAATTATTTTTAAGGGTTTAAAGAATATGTGTTTTAGATTTTTTTTAAAATTATTTTGTTAGAAAAATAATTTTTTATTTTATATATATAGATATGTACATTGATATTTGTATGTGGAGAGCATCATGTGGTATGAGTAGAGCATTTAAATGTTTTTAATATGAATAAGGCTTTTAAATAGGTTTCTTGGTCATGTCAGGCCAGAAAAAAAGTCTATGATAGGCCATAGACCAGACTTAGGCCTAAAAAATAAATCGTAGGTCAGACTCAAGACTCAAGTATTTCAAAATCTGATTTGGTCTTGCCTATTACCACCCCTAGTGTTCATATAAACAATTTTGAGCTTTCTACTTCATGTTCCTCAACTACATGTCTCTAACGTAGAAGTTAGAACTTCGTAACAGTTCTTATGAATGGTTTTAAGCTCGTTTCTTCATTTTCCTTGATTATGGATTGCTAACATAGGAGTTAGAACTTTGGCACGGTTTTGATGAACAATTATGAGTTCTTTTCTTCTGTTGCTTCGCACATATTTTTGTGTTGCTTCAAAGAAATCTTACATACAATATGCAAGATGAGTGACAATGAACACATTTCGTTTATCTAATTAGGGATACCTCGTTAAAAACTTGTCTTTGTAGGAGAAAATAATACTCCAATGACAGGTTTATTAGAATACTTCAAATTAAATACATACTCTCAAAATAATCTTTAAAAACTCAATTTTGTAGGAGGAAAGGGTGACTACCTTTATTCAACTAACAATAAAAATATTTAGCTGAAATAAAAATGATGGTTTGTCGAGTTTCATGTTCTCAAAATTGGAATACCTCCTAAACTCATGGATACTTTAAAAGATAGTAAATATTCATTCAAGAGATACCCACAACAAATATAAATAGGATACGAATATCATTTTTATTTGACAAAACATGTAGATATAATTATTGTTTGTGTCTATGGATACTCATTGTCATCCTTAGACTACAATTGAATGAGCACCAAACACTAAAGCTTTGTTCGAGAGTTTGGAGGAGAGGAGAATTCAGGGATTTTTAGGGAGGAGAAAATAGAGAAATAGAAATAAAAGATAACATTTTTTAAAAGAATGATTTTATAGAGAAAGATACAAAAATACATAATTAATATATTTTTATTTTATAAAGTATTATATCAACATAAAAATTATTTGAAGAAAGCTCTCCATAATCTTCCTCCATATAATTTTTAATTTGTTCCAAAATTGAAGAATTTTGTATTATGAATAAAAACAAACTCTACAAAACCTTTTTCTCTTGAAACTCTTCATTCCTTCAAAAACAAATATTCTTCAAAACTCTCTTCTACCTCTAGCTCTCTAAACTCGCAAACAAACCTAAAGTAACAAAAATTGAAATTTCATTACAACATCACCTATTAAAGTGGGGCGATTTCAATTGGTCACCACCTCACCACTTTACCAGAAACGCAATGCAAATAAGAAAACAACGAAAATAGAATCAACCAAGACAATACAGTGAGTTTATTATTATGTAGATTGAAGACTAAACAGAGCAAGTGAATATATCCAAAAAGAAATAGATCAAGTGATCCACGAGCATAAGCACTATCTAATTTCTATGCTTTCCTGTTAAACAAAAATCAAGAAAAGCAGCGCGCCAAGGGACAATGTTGTTACAAGCTTTAACAAGAATGATAAACAATGTTACATTTACCTAGTAACTGACTACAGACTACAGCTGATCAAAAAATTAGCAGTATAAATATAATAAATATAGGAAGAAACACATGCTTTAACAATAATAATATACAGGGGAAAGAAGAACTAGCTATGAATCTGAAAATCATTTCTTAGAACGTTTCTTGGGTCGTTTATCCTTTCCAGCACTAGCACTACTTTCCCTCCCACGCTTTGTACTAACTACATTGGTCTCTGCCGCTTTCTTTGGAGGTCTTCCAACACTCCTCTTGCTCTCAATAGTCCTATTCCTCTTATCTCCTGACCCTGACCCTCCATCGTTGTACCTTGAAGCCCTTTCTTTCCCTTTCTCCCCTTTTCCATTATTCACCGTTTTCTTCTGCTCTTTCATACTAGCACTACTTCCACCACCCTTGCTGCTACCACTACTTCCTCCTCCACCACCACCACTTCTCAACACCTCCACCGATGCATTTCGTTTTATTCTCTTCAAGAAATCGGCGGCAGCATTTTTCTTCTTGTCTGACACTCCCTCTGCTTTGTTCTTCTCCGATTTTGTGGCCTCGGCGGGCTTATTCCCCGAGGACCCTGTTTTAGGAGTGGAGTTAGAGGGTAGTTTCTTATTGCCAGCGTTACTGCTGAGATTCTTGTTGCTTCTTCTGCTTCTAACTCCAGTGACAGGTTTTTCCTTTGCCTTAGGAGGCTCCTCTTCGTCAGACTCAGAATCACTTGGTTTCAATGATTGTTTCACATCAGAAGATGGCCTTTCCTTCTTGTCATTGATGATGGGTTGTTGATCACCCTTTTGGCCAAAGGTTGTTGTGGAAGGCTTTACAGAGATTGAACTGCGTTTGCGGCAAACTAATATAGGAGCAGAGGCTTTGTGTTTGGAAAGGAGAGAATCTGGTTTAGATAGTGGTGCGTTTGGAGGGTGTGAATCGGTTTTTTGGGTGATAGGGTCGGATTGTGCTTGGCTGTTGCTTTTTGTCTCAGCAACGACAAGGCGGTGCAGCTGCTGCGCCACCCGTGATTCGGTGGAATCGTGAGGGAAGAACACGGCGGCGTTGGTGAAGAGGAGGAGGAGGTCGCGGAAGAATGCGGTAGTGCATGAAGAATAGTGACCATTTTGAAGTCTAGATTGTATGGTTTCCAAGTCCACGTGCTGTCTCACGATGTCTTTGTATTTATTCAAATCCTGCTGCCACAACAGACAAAACCAAATCTGTTGGCTAAATATTCATAAATCCATTTCTTTTGAAAAAAATATTCATAAATCTATGAACTTAACTAGTATTACGTAAATCACGCTATCACACGTTCGCCTTAGACATGCATGCCCATTTCATATAAAATTTTGGCATCTCTTCGGTCCAGTCCAAGTTGGAAGGTTAGGATTTTCAGCCTCTAAAAATTTATTATTTTTATGTATATTTTATTGTATAAATTAAAAATCTTAAATAGTACAATAAGTTAAAGAATATAATCATTGACATATTTATTTAAAATAATTTGTATCTTATAAAACAAAAAATGTAAATTTTAAATAAAATTATAATAAAATATTGTTAATAATAAAAGAACTTTTAATTATTTTAATCAATACTTTACTTTAAAGTTTACAAAATATCCTTTAATATTCATAAAGGGTAAATATTATTTTAAAAAATTACAAAATATCAAATTTCAGCTTGAAAGAATCTTTTCAATATCCTTTATTTATAGTTAAATAATCATAAAAACAGGTTAAAAAAATAACCTTAAATAATGACCATTTAAATATAATTTAGATTTAATAATCTGATTTCTCATTATAATATATTGTCTTTTTAAAAAAAATATATATATTCTCTCACTTGATATATGTATATGATAAAGCATGCATAATAGTTTAATACCGTGTATACAATTGAGCCCAAAAAAATAAAAAATACAGTGCATACAAATCTAATATATTCAGGGTATATCGGTCAAAAAACATATTATCTGAATTCTCCTATTAAAATAGAAAGATCATCTTTTGCGATTAATTTCAGGAATGAAGTATACGCATTTTATTAAAAAAAATATGGCTGAATTGCTACAGTTTCGATATTATCCAATTTACCATACCAATACCAAAAAGGAACTTATAAGACCTCGCCTTTTGTAGTTTAAACGAGAAAGGGTGAGCAAAGGAACAAAGAAGGAAAAGAGCACAAAAAATAGGGCCCATCTTTATTTCCACTATCGCTGTTTCTTTCTCTATTTATTATTAAATTCGAGCGTTAACAACATACAACCCACAATAGAAAACGTTTCCGTCTAACCCACAATTTCAATTAGACTCTGAACATGGGCGCCTTTTTCGTGTTCTAACTAATTAAAAAACCCATATTTTTTTGGGTGGCCATCACAAAATAACTTTAAAAAATAATAAATTTGAATGTGTAAATGTTTATAACTTTCTCCAAACATTAATGACAATTCGTTCATTTTCCGATAATTTCATTTTAAGAAATAATATTTTATACATAATTATTACTGGTTATTATTTTTGTATAATGATTATTAATTAATTACCAGCTATTTTAGTATTTACATATATAAAGTCAATAAATAAATACTAAAAATAAACTTCTTTCTTTATCTGTTATACATGAAACATTATTATCAAATATAGATGATTTGAAGGAAAAAAATTAATATAAATTTTAAAAGCAAAATTGAAAAATAATTAAAATTAATATAATCTAAACATCTTTTAAAAAAAATATGGTGACATTATTTAAAACTACACTTAAAAGTAATACAATAGGCTTGTTAGAGAATCATAAAATGGTTTGGGAGACAATTAATTATTAATATTGATTATTTTAAAAAAATACAATTGGGTTGTTTGGAGACAATTCAGTACGATAGCATACAGGTTAGCTAGCTAGGTCATTGCCATTTATTTGTTAAGACTCTTGGTTGTATTGATAATATTATTGTGTGTTAAATGAAATTATCTAAGTTTACTATTGTGAAAAATAGAAAAATATAAATATAGGCCTTCAACTTTAATTTCAGAGAAGACACAGTTGGATGATTACGACTTATGACCAAACACGTCACCGCTGCGGGGAATAATAAAGGGGAATAAAGGGAATATTTATTTTCTTGTCCGGGTCAATAAGTGTGCAATGAAAAAAATATCAGTCCTTAAGATTATTTTGGGTCTATTATAAAAAAATGTTATTATTTTGGGTCATGATGTATTTGGTAGCAGGCCAAAGTTAAACCAGCTCTTGGGCTTAAGAATGATTCAGCCTGAAATCGTGTTTAAACACGTTGCATGGAAAAGAACCCAATCCTGGGCTCAGACGATACACGTGCAAAGCTAAACCATAATATTTCTCATTTTCTTTCCTAAATTATAGGGCAAAATTAAACATTTTTCATCGAGGGCAATACATTATACAGCATAAATTTTGTCAATAACTCATATATTCCAAAAACAATTATTTTAAATTTGCCGGAAACAAAAAATATTATTTAATATTTTTATAGATAATATAATATTAATATAGAGGATAAAGTGTCTTATCAGCATCCTCTATGTAGTAATGTATTAATAAATTTAATTTAAAGATGAAATTGTTGATGATATCAACCGTAAACTATAACGATGTATGCTAATAAACAATAAAGGGCATTCACCAAAAAAAGAAGAAAAAGGTTTTCAGCGGTAAGATATACTATCAAATCTACACCTCTTTTTCGACCCACATTTTTAGTTTTTGGTTGAAAAACATATGCTGTATTTTTTTACTACAATAAATTATTTCAGCAAATTTTTACATGTCCATTATACTCACAAACTTCGTACCCCATATGAAACCAATCCATCTAAAAAAGTGGTCCCCTTTATTTGGACACTCATGATTTAAGATCGCATATCCAAATCTTACTTATAATTAATTTTACTTAAGTTCTATTTTGTGTTCCCTCAAAAATGTCCTATTTTATGAAGTTTATTTTCTAAATTTATTTTAGATTAAAGATAATGTTAGTTACATGGATTTTTTCGACGTGAATAGTAAAAATTAATTTTATTTCAAATTTTTGAAAAAGCTTGAAATACCGGTTTTGTCCACGAAAAAATGAATGGGATGGGAATTGGAATACCTGGCTTGCAAGACGGCGCTCAAACAATGAAAAATTCTCATGTCCTTTGATCATCTCCAACACGCCAACCAACGGTTCTGATTTCACCCTCGTAACTTCCTCATTCTCCGGCATAACGTCTCCGCCGGAAGCCTTCTGCCTCCGCAGTCTATTATTCCTCTTCGTTAAACTAGTAGAACTCTGCACCTCGCTACTCTCTCTCGCACATCTCTCCCCCGAATGAGTCACCGAGTCATGTAACTCGGACGAGTCACCTTCTACTTTCCTCTCTTCACTCGGAGGCACCGACTCGCACGTAAGAACTTTAGCCTCATTATCATAGCTTCCGTTATTTGATTCCTCCTCAACCGATTTTCTCTTTCTAACGGTTTGCACCGGTTCGTTTGGACCGGAATGAATTGGAACTGGACCGGGATTTAACTTTATGTCAACCTCACCGGTTTTCACTGCATCGAACCTCGAACCGGTTGAGTTGGACTCATTAACCGATTGATTATCCCGGTCCGATTCCTCTCCTGTTGTTGGTAACAGTTTATTATCTGTATTTGTTGTGCTTTCATCGAGCCGACGAATATCCGGTTCAGAATTAGCCGGTTCAGTTTCTTCCATTACTCTACCGGTTTTTTCGTTTTCCGGCCGCTGTTCCTCGTCGGAAACCACCAGATCTGGTTTCTTATTTTCTTTTCCGTCATTCTCTTTCGCTTTCTCGTCCTCTAATCTCTTAACCTGTAACTGCAACGACCTTGTAAAAAAACGTAAACTAAAAATTAGATCTAAAAAATGAATTAAACTAAAATAAAATATGCGAAATTTCTAGAGAGAAAAATATATAGAAAGAGAAAGATTTTATTACAAAATGGAGACATCGCTGCGTTGGACATCACGCCGGAGCTCGGCAACACGGAGTTTCCGCAATTTATCGAGCCAAGGGACGTGATCGGAGTCGACGCCGTCGGCGTCTCCGTTCTGTTGCGGCGGCGGAACGTCGTCGATGAATCGACGGTTTAGATCGTGAAATTTTTGTTCGCAGTGGTGTGCGGTGGCGAGAAGCGTTGGACGGTTGGTTCGTGACTGAACCTCCATGGCGACGGTGTCCCAGTCTTTGAAGCCATGGCGGTTAACGGCGCACGCTAGTAAAAGCTCTTCCCACGTGCCCCAAACTTGTTGGTGGTGTTGGCTCTCTAGGTCTTGGTTTGGGTTTTTGTTTTGGTTTTGGTGGTTTTCCATATCATATGAGAAAAATAAAATTAAAAAGAGGATGGTTTTTTAACCATAAACTGCTTCTCCTATGAGTACGCCCCTTGCTTGCCTCCTTTTCTCACACCTCTTCAAATCCAATCTCTTAATTGTATTTTTTTTTTTTTTCAAAAAGGAAAAAAATAAAAATAAAAACGGACCATTAGGGTTTTTTTATTTATTTAATAGGTTAATTACATACATCTAACATGTTAATATGTTATGTAGTTATTTGGTCCTATTCTTATTCATGTTTTTGTTGATTTTGGTTGAGGGAAAATCTTGAGAGAGTTCATGGGGTATGAAGGGGTTTAGAACTTTTGGTGTTATGTTGTTTGGGTTGGGTGGGAATGAATGGTGTTTGGGGTGTGTGTTGAAGTTGGTGATTTTATGTGTTGTTGTAATATAATGTACCAATACTGTGCACTAACGTCTTTGATGCTATTACACGGGCCTGAGGCTGGGGGCACATTACTTGATTTGCTTGAATTGAATTAGTCACGCAACTGAGTTGGAGGGTTTCGATTTCTTTTCTTGTGAGACACTGACCGCAAAATTTTCATTAGTAGTTTCCCATTTTTGTCCCTTTGGGTTTACGTGGATATTGGACTTTGGGTTCTTTTATTGGGTTTTATTTTTGTGTAGTTTCGACATTGCTGCTTAGTGGCCCAATTGAGATATGCGGCAGAAGACTTAAAGCCCTATGACAAAGTCCCAATTGTAGCAGTCTCACGCTATTTTTTTATTTTTTTTTTATGAAAACATTCTCACACAATTCAAGTAATCATGTTGGTGTTGCCTCGTATCGCATCTTATGAATAATTGTTGCTATTAACTAATAATAATAATCATTGTATATTAAGGATAAGCTTTTTCTTAAAGATATAATGATATGATAAAATATATAATTATATGTCCTAGTCTCAAGTATACAGCATCACATTTTTGTATATTTTATCCATTTTTAATCTTATATAAATCGCTTCATTTTTATTTTCTGTGAAATAACATCTAGATAAATAAACCGAGTTTGTGTTAATATGAAACTTTTTTCGTATTAGAACTATATAAAAAATATATATAATTTCATTCTAGTTTTTTTTTACACGACAATTCTACCTCTTCCACATCATACTAGTTCTAAAAATAAAATAAAAAATCATGCATATCATACTATTATTTTGTAGATCACAAATATATGATTTCGTAGTATAATATTA